>JAEQBH010004118.1:0-305885 GCA_016808115.1 Tetrastigma voinierianum
GTCTTGATATACGAGGTCTCCGGAGTCACCAGAGCACGGTCCGTGTTTTACCAAAGCGGTATCACATGGTTTTCTAACATGATCTGGTCATTGAAGTGGCGGCTGGTTATAAACAATCAAATAGTGAACACAACCGATACGGTCAGGTTGGGCTGCTGATCGGAGTGACACATCAATAGTTCGCAATACTGCTATTTGACCCTATTGGTATACCAATCTATCCTTAATGCGAAATAAACGGTTAACATTCTATTAAGGGCGTTCAAATCCTTTATAGCAAAATATAGTACAATATGCGGCTTGTATAGCGGTTGTACCCCGATAATCATAGAACATATGCAAATATTTCACAATCACTTTTCTCAAATCAATTAAATCAATTCCAGCCTTTTTAGAACAACATGCAAAAAGCTTGGAAGCGAGGAATAGGAGTTGGTAGAACAAACCAAAATATTTGCACTTTGATTCCAATCCTTGGAATCTCGATCACCGGTTGGCTTCCCGCCACTCGTCGATTCCTTATTCCGAAACCATTAAAGAACAATATTATTCAAGTGTACTAGTGGTTTTGGTTAGGATTGATTTCGAGTTTAATATGAATTCCAATTTAAACATTCTATATGTTGATGGATTCTTGACTTCGATGGTCTTTCCACCAGATCACGGAGTACTTTCGAATCGGAGTTCGGACGAAGGAGTTGTAGCCAGAGATGGGTCATGCAGTCAAATCCTGAGGCGACGGCGGACCAGACTGGACCGAGCTCGTCTACCACCTCAGTCAAACATCTTCTATACTCCTCAGAGATAATGTGTATTCTTGACTCGATCGATTTCCATGAGTGAAACACGAATCGGAGTTCAGCAGAGAATGTGACCTTGAGTTGGAGGTCATGTGTAGTCAACTTTGAGCGACTGGCTTGCCCAGTACACTGAAGTGTGAGCTCGGTAAAACACCTCGGTCTGACATCTAACATCCTCCTTAGGCATAGATGTATTCTTGACTCCATGGGCTTTCCATAGAGTCAAGACACAATCGGAGTTCAGCGAAGGGAATGCCGGTACTTAAAGTTGGAGGTCATGCGTAGTCAACTTTGACGGCGACTGGCAAAGCAAGCGCTGTTTGGCGGTACTTGTTGGGCTGACCAGCATTGGGCGACCAGCGTTGGGCGACTTCGCGACGGGCGACCCTTTATTTGGCGACCGCGTTGGGCGACCGGCGACCCTTTGTTTAGCGACCCTTTGTTTGACTACCTTGTTTGGCCGTCGTTTGGCGACCTCGGTTTGGCGACCAGCATTTGGCGACCTTGTTTGGCGACCCTTTGTTTGGCGACCTCGGTTTGTGACCAGCATTATTATTGTTCGGAGTAAAAAGACCATAACGGTCTCTGAAGTAGAATTAAATTCAAACTAACATCAAGTTCATTGATCGTGACACAATTACAGAGGACACTGCCGGTCTCTTTATTTCTGGTCAAAAACCCCATTCTAGGTACATAGTTGACCGGCTGGACAAAGCCCATTGACCAGATTTAGCTGGGCTGACCTGTGAGGACTATAACTTAGTCTACAGGGTTAAATCGAGAAATTCAAAAGCCCTAACATCAAGCTAATAAAATTGATGTGGCTACAATTTACTAGAAGGATTTACACTACCAATTTCCCTTCACTTCGTACCCAAAATCGGAGAATTTCACAGGTTCGTTGGCGCGCCTTTACCCACAATGTAGCGACTTCCCATGGTTAAAATGCAGCCAAACTTTCCCCTAAGGCCCGAGATAACTACCCAACAATCCTTAGAGATTGAAAGAAGATAAGTAGGAGAAGACCTACCTCATGGAGTTTGTCGAAAGTCCAGGTTCAGTCTCTACTTTAGCTCTTTATCCTTTAGGAAAGGACTACAGCCGTGCTTCGTGGAGACCTATGGTCCGATCGTCGGAAAATCTAGAGAGAAGGTGGAGCCTCTCTCTAACTTTCCCTTTTCTCTATTTTTCTTTTCTTATGGATCACTCTTAATCGTACTTTTAAAAAGGAGGAAGCTTCCTCCTCTCTCATGCCACATGTCATTTTCCTTGATTTTTCCTTTATATTTATTTCTCTTAATATCACTTAGACATATAAACTTATTTACAATTGACCCTTGGGTCCCCATTTTAAAAATTTCTCTTTCTATTTTTCACTTAGGTTCATTTACGGATTCAACAATCATCTAATCAATATAAAAAAAAAAATTTCGAGGAAAAATGCAGGTAACCGATTATACTGGACATATAATATTTTATTATAAAAATTTTAGGGTATTTTGGGGTGTTACAACTCTCCCCACTTAATAAAATTCGTCCTCGAAATTACCTTAGTCAACAGTTGAGATCACTGGCTGCATCGTTCCTCACTTTCCCAAGTGGCTTCTTCAGTCTTATGGTTTCTCCACAGCACCTTGACTAACGGAATCTTCTTATTCCGTAATTCCTTCACTTCCCGAGCCAAAATCTTTACTGGCTCTTCTTCATATGTCAAATCTGGCCTCAGCTCAATTGTCTCCGAAGAGACTACATGTGGCGGGTCTGATCGGTACCTCCGTAGCATGGACAGTAAACACATCATGGATCTTTCGAGTTTGGAGGCCAATGCCCGATCAGTGTACCAGCTGGTCCCGGCTTTCTCAATCACTTCATAGGGCGATAAATCTAGGGCTCAACTTGCCCTTTTCCCCGAATCTCATCACCTTCTTCAGGCGATACTTTCAAAAACACCTTTCGCCGATCTCATATCGAATATCTTTTCTTTCATGTGGCATATGATTTACACATATCGGTGGCCACCTTCAATCTCTCTAATCATTTTCACTTTTTCTTGATCTCTTGTATCAAGTCGGGGCGATCACTTTCTTTTCACTCAATTCAGTCGGCTTCTGATGGTGTTCTACATTTCTCCCCATATAAAGCCTCATAAGGCGCCATTCGATACTTGATTGGAAGCGTTGTTGTACCTGAAATTCAACTAAAGCGATGTGTTGATCCCGACTACCCTGGTCGATCACCTGACTCCCTTAACATATCTTCAGGAATCTGGATCACTCTGCGAGATTGTCCATCCGTTTGTGGGTGAGCGGTTGTATTGAAATTCAGTCGCGTGCCCGAGGCCTCTTGCAATTTTCCCGAATCTCGGGAAGTAAACCTCGGATCTCGATGCGGGAAATAATGGATATAGGAATCCTAGTATGCTTAGAATATTTCCTTGATATACAGCTCTGCTAGCTTGTCAAGTGAATAGTCTGTTCTCAACGGTAGGAAGTGAGCTGACTTGGATGTCGATCTCTACGACCCGGCGGGTCATGCCTTCTCGCAGCCCGATGGTAATGACCACAAAATCCATGGTGATTCGGTCCCCATTTCCCTCCGTACTACAATAAGTTTGCAATAATCAGAAGGAACTTGATGCTCTGCCTTTACTCTTTGACACAAACACTTGGCTACAAATTCTTACATCTCTTTCATCCGGGACCACGGAATAGCATTTTTAAATCTCGATACATCTTTGTGCCTCTCTGGGATGGATATAAGATCCACTGTGTGCCTCTTCAAGTATGGATTTCCTCAACTCATTACAGTCGGGTACACAAACCCGATCCTTATAATATAACACTCCATTTTCGTTCACTGTGAACTCAGTTTCCTTACCATTTCTAATATGATTTATTATGGCAAAAATTTTCTCTTCTTTCCTTTGTGCCTCACAGCATGATTCAACAAACTGGTCTCGCTATCGGTTACGCCACTCACGGTACCATCGTCATATAATGACAAATGATTGAGCTCGAGAAGAGTTCGTATTGACTTTCCTGCACCGAAGCGTCGGCCACTACATTGGCCTTTCCGGGTGATAATCAATTCTGCTGATCATAATCTTTATCAGGTTCCATCTCTTCGTTTGCCTCGAGTTAAGCTCATTTGTGAGGGCAAATACTTAAGACTCTTATGATCGGTGTAGATGAAACACTTCTCTCCATACAAATAATGTCTCCAAATTTTCAGCGCCATCTGATTGCGGCGATTCGAATCATGCGTGGGGTGGTTCCTTTCATGCGAAATATTGTCTTGAAGCATAGGCTACCACTTTACCCTCTTGCATTTAGGACACATCCAAGATCCATTTAGCGGCCTTGTCACACTAAAAATCATATTCTCTACCACCGGTGGTTGGTAAACCAAAAGCCTCGGTTAAGTACTTTCAACTTATCGAAACTTCTCGACATTTTTCCTCCATTCGCCTTCACATTTTCTGGAGCAATCGTCATCGGGGCTGCAGTCTTAGAAAACCCCTTAACGAATCTTCGCGCCGTATCTTGCTAGTCGAAACTACGCGCCACCTTAACATTTCTAGATGGCTTCCATTCAACAACCACTTCTATTTTCTTTGGATCTACTCGGATTCCTTCTTTCGATACTATATGCCCCGAAAGGACACTTCATTCTTCCAACTCACACTTGCTCGATTTGCATACAAGCGCTCTTTTCTCAAGTCTCAACACTACTCTAGGGTGTGTGTCATGACTATCTGATCTTTTTGAATACACGAATGTCGTCTATGAACACTACGACAAGCGATCCACCTCACGATTCGAAAAACACGATTCATTAGGTCCATGAGCGTATTGGAGCATTGTCAATCAACTGACATTATAAGAAACTCATAATGTCATATCGCGTCCACAAGCGCCGTCTTATGCACATCGAGCATCTTTAATTCTCAAGCGATGGTACCGGATCGCAAGTCGATCTTTGAAAAGTACTTGCGCTTTGGTGGTCGAACCGATCGTCGATTAAGGTAACGAATGCTATTCTTTCTTGTTAACTTGTTCGATTATACGCCAATCAATACATAGCGAAGTGTACCATCTTTCTTTTTAACAAAAAGCACGGGAGCTCCCCATGGTGATACATAGTCCTAATAAGCGCACATCTAGTAGTTCTTTGCGACTGCCAGATTTGATTCCTTTGGCACAATTGGAGCCGTGCATACTGATTGTAATGGATGCCGTGTGGCACACAGTGCAGCGTCGATATAAACTCGATCTCTCACATGTGAGGCGATCACGAGTAACTCTTGGAAACACATCAGGAAGAGTCGCTAACTTGATAGGGATATCGGATACACTAGGCCTTGCCTTCCTATCAATCCACATAGCTGATAGGCTTCACATCCTTCCGTACCATTGTTAACGTGTGGCCCGGATATCACATTAGATAGATGATTTGACCTCTCACCGATGAAAGTTACTTCATCTTCATGCGGTGTTTTTAAGGTTACTCTTTTCATTCTACAATCAACTATTGCTTGATGTCGGGACAACCAATCCATCTCCAATATCACATCAAACTCCACGAAGGATCTTCGATCAAATCTCCCTAATTCATCTTTACCGTATTTTGATGGGACAATCTCATAGACTCATTCTGAGTAACATGTGACGGGTTCGTCACGAGATGTCATACTCGGTTCACTTCGTGATTTACAGGTTGGGTATGTCGGTGCCTTATGTATGAATAAGTCGATCACGGATACATCGATAAATCGTAATAGTATGAGATAGTAAAATTACCGACTATCACATACGGGAGCGTGGTATCTTCCCTTTGCTTTCATTGCAAGCTCGGCCCGGGCGTGACCATCTTACTTTACCCAGTTTGTGTCCTTGTCTCGGAACGCTTTCGGTGATGCAACACTCTTATTGCCTTTTGTAACTAAAGTGTACTGATGCGTAGTGCTTTAGTAATGAGCGAGCTACAAACGATCTCTTGCTCATGCTCTTTGGATCCTGAAATCAAACAAGCACACCTTAAGTCTCAACATTCTCCTTTATGATTTCTCATGATAGGAGCGATAGGGAACAATCTGTCCTCTAGAAGGACTATACGGGTGTACTACGCGATGGTGTTGGTAAAGTGATTCCCTACCGGTAGCACATTGTTATAGGGTGGTGGAACCACTGTGGTCCCCTTAATTTCTTCCTTTGCTGTTGTTGCGAGCTGGAGTGACCTGGATTTTTCTTTCCCTGTCTTTGATCCTTTCTCTCTTTTTCCTCTTTCTTTACTCTTTCCACATTCAATGCATATCACAATTTGGAGAAAATCCTCATGGCAAAAATCTTTGTGACATATGGGCTGAGTATGGTCGTGGGGCGATCTTGAACCTACGGCACTTTTCTTCCTCACTGCAGTATCTCAGGGCATACTTGCTCAGCCAGTGTGAATTCTCTTTGATGTTCGGTCACACTCATGTCTGTCTTTGCCCAGTTATGAAACTCTCGTCTCATGTTGTTCGGATAAACCCACATAATGTTTCTTGGAACTCATCCAAGAAGAACTCCCATGTCACTCTCTCGATGGTGCGGTCCTGTACGGAAACCCACCGCGATAGCCTTATCACGAGTAATGAGGTCGCACATTTCCAACTTCTCTTCGATTGTGCAATGCATTTACTGACTTGATACCCTTCAGTTCTCTCGAGCCAATTTTCTATATAGAAAGGCTCATCCTCTTTCTTCCCTTAAAATCTGGTCGGTACCTTGCTATTCTCGATGGGCGTCGCTTTGGAGCAATTACTGGCTGGTTGCCCATCTCTTTGCGTGCTGGGCAACCTTTGGAGGATACCCATAGTACCTCCACGCCACTTGTTCTAGTTACCGTTTCATTGGTGGGGCATGGGATGCCCGCCTTCCACACTAGCCGGGATTTGTTTGGGCGGAGTCCACAGTTATCCTGGAGCCTGAGGAAGCACGAGATCATCCATGCCTTATCCTATTAAGACCAACAAGATCCAGCGTAGGAGTCATGTCATCCTTTATATGCAAATGAAATGCATGTTAAACTTCCATTTAAAATCGTTTACAAACGATTTAAAATCATTTGTAGGCAGCCTAAACCTAGGCTGCGATGCGATAAAATTGGCGCCCTTGCAGGCAGACCCGCTTGTGGATCAGAGACGAGTCAGGGATGCCACTAAAATCCTCAAAATCACTCAAAATCATATCTTTGCGGAAGCGATTATGAAATTGGGCAAGCCCATAAACATTTACATTTAACAAAATCCATTTACAATGTAGGCATCCAAGCCTTTGCAAAATGATTTACAAAAATAGATGTTCAATATTCAAATTGTTTATACAAAATGTCCATATCAAAAAGAACACATGAAATGAGTGCACATGTCGGAGCATACTCCGAGATTTCTTTCTTTATGACTCGATGCTTCTCGATCTTGGGTAAAGCTGCTCGATCCTTTATCTATCACTTTCGGTACTGCGCATTGGTAAAACAATACGCTAAGCATTTTTCTCATGCTTAGTGGTTCTATAAATCCACTCCTCGGTTCGGCTTAAATCAATTTATGCAATTTAATAATTAGAACTTTCAATCATTTGGATGATCAATATAAATACATTACATATACTTTGTTATATATATACAATAAATTATAGTTCATTGATCATCCCATAAGTATTTCATAATCAATATCTTCCTGATCTCAAATCCAATTCAAATATGCTCACAAATTCAATTTTAGTTAAACATTCAATTCAATTCTAAAAAATCAATTCGAGTTACGAAAATAAATTGATTATGCCAATCAATTGGTTCACATCGATCACTTGATTATACCCGATCAATTGATTATGCCCATCAATTCGATTATGCCCTTAATTTAACACATGTCTTGATATCTGAGGATATCGAGTCACCGCCGCAGGTCCATTTGAGAATTTGCTGGCCCGGTATCCACATGGTTTATAACGCGATGCGGTCATTTGGGGCTGTTGTTGGTTATAAACAATCAAATAGTGAACATGCCGTCACGGTCCGTGGGAACAACGTCGGAGTGACACATCAATAGTTCCTTGATCGCTGCTATTTGACCACACAGTGGTATGCAATCTATCATAATCACGAAATAAACGGTTAACATTCTATTAAGAAACATTCAAAGAATCCTTTATAGCAAAATATAGTACAATATATGCAGCTTGTATAGATTTATTTTCAATAATCATGAAATTTTTATATGCAAATATTTCCACCAATCGAAACACTACCGAATCAATTAAATCAATTCAATATGCTTTTAGAACAACATGCAAAAGAAACTTGAAGCAGGAATGAGTTGGTAGAACAAACCAAAAATATTGCATTTTGATTCCAATCTTGGAATCTCAATCACGGAGTTGGCTTTTTTCCTCCTCGTCTAGATCCACTATTCCAAAACCATTAAAGAACAATATTATTCAAGAATTGTGCCCCAGTGGTTTTGGTTAGGATGATTTCGGAGTTTAATATGAGTTCCAAAATTTAAACATTCTATACATTAGATGGATTCTTGACTCAATGGGCTTTCCATAGATGCAAGAACACTCGAATCGGAGTTCGGACGAAGGAGTTATGACCTTAGAAGATGGAGGGGTCATGCACGGTCCAAATCACGAGCGACGAAGCGGACCGAGGCGAGATGAGCTGGAGTCTACCACCTCAGTCAAACTGTCTTCTATACTCCTCAGGAATATTAATGTATTCTTGACTCAAATGGGATTCCATAGAGTCGAGAACACCCAAATCGAGTTCAAGCGAAGGGAGATATGACCTTAAGTTGGAGGTCATGTGTAGTCAACTTTGGCCAGGCTGAGCTGAGCTGACGAGCTGCACTGAAGTGAAGAGGCTCAGTCAAACACCTCGGTCTGACATCTAACATCCTCCTTAGGCATATGAATGTATTCTTGACTCCATGTGGGCTTTCCATAGAGTCGAAACCCAAATGGGAGTTCAAGCGAAGGAGATATGACCTTAAAAGTTTGGAGGTCATGCGTGATCAGCTTTGACGGCGGCTGACCCGGCGAGCCTTGTTTTGACAAGCCTTTGTTTGGCGGCCATTTGTTTGGCGACATTTGTTGGGCGACCCGCTGTTGGGCGACTAACGTTGGGCGACCACTATTTGTGACCCTTTGTTGGACGGCCATTTGGGCGACCAGCGTTGGGCGACCACTATTTGTGACCCTTTGTTTAAACCAGCATTTGGCGATCCTTGTTTGGCGATACTGTTTGGCGGCCATGTTTGGCGACCTTGTTTGGCGACCTTTGTTTGGCGACCTTTGTTTGGCGACCTCGGTTTGGCGACCTCGGTTTGGCGACGCGACTCATTTGGTATTCGGAGTAAAAAGACCATAACGGTCTGAAGTCGAATTAAGAATTCCAAAAGCCTAACATCAAGTTCATTGATGTGGATGCAATTCCTGAAGGACTTACTGCCAAGTCTCTTTGTTTTGATCCAAAAACCGTTCTAGATGCAATTTGGATTGTGGCCCCGGACAAAGCGACCCGACTTCCAGTTGCATTTGGGCGACCTCATTAAAAAAGGACTATAACCCAGTCTACGAGAGGTCCATCGAAATTCAAAAGCTAACATCAAGCTGGTGAAATGTGGCTACAATTTACTAGAAGGGCCTTTACGATTTCCCTTCATAGTACCCAAAATCAGCTCTAAGGTTCGTTAGTACGCACTGCCACAATGTGCGGCTTCCCATGGTTTAAAATGCAACCAAACTTTCCCTAAGGCGGTCTTCTGACAATCCTTAGGGTGAAGAAGACTTGATGGAGAAGACCTACCTCATTGTGAGATTGTCGAAAGTCCCGGTTCGGTCTCTACTTGCTTGAAAGCTCTTGTCAACAGGAAGGACTTCCCTTAGTGCTTAGCTAGGAGACCTATGGTCAGATCGATCGGAAAATCTAGAGAGAGGTGGGCCTCTCTCTCTAACTCCATTTTCTCTATTTTCTTTTCTTATGGATCACTCTTAAACGTACTTTTAAAAAGGAGGAAGCTTCCTCCCTCTTTCCTACATGCCACATGTCATTTCCTTGATTTTTTTCCTTTTACTCATTTATTTCTCTTAATATCACTTAGACATATAAACTTATTTACAATTGACCCTTGGGTCCCCATTTTAAAATTTCTATATTTTCTCTTTTATTGGGTTCATTTGGATTGACGATCATCTAATCAATATAAAAAAATTTCGGAAAAATACCCAGTTGGCTCAATTATATACCGGAATATATAATAATTTTATTATAAAAATTGCAGGGTATTTTAAGTGTTACACTTAATTACCTTGATCACTAATTTAATGTCATGGGCAGCCAGGAATTATGCAGCGTGCTGGTGTTCATTGAGTTTTCCATGATTCATTCCCTGAAACATCAACACATCAAAGGTAGGCCTAATGCCACCTTGATCGACAAATACTACAATGTTATGGTTGTAGGTGTCGTGTCTTGCTGGTGTTGGTTCTTTCATAAGCAATTATTCCCTAATCAACACAAATCAAGGTAGGCTGGAGAGCCGCGCCAGTCCGCTAATGCGATGTCATGGGTTTTGTAAGTGTACGTGTGTTGGTGTTCATGATTTCTCCACGATTTATTAACAAATATCAACTCACATCAAAGAGTATTGCTCGTCTGCTTTGATCATTAATGCAATATCATGACTATAAGTGCTTTGTGCGGTGTAGTGTTTAGTAAGTCTCGACACGATCAAGTACATCTTAGGAATATATTCCCGATTCTCCTCTTTCCACGAAAAATGATGACGATGGCCACCTAACAGGAATTAGGAAAAGGAGAAAATAGCTCCAGGACAATATTAGTGTCTCATAGATTAGGTGAGTCTGAAGCACAAAGAAGATAATACAAAGAAACATGAGCAAAGAACACAACTTAAAAATGCGAACACATGAATCTAAGTTGAGTCAAAGTTTCATGTAGAAATCAAAGGAACGAAGAGAATCCCAGTAGCCAAGGCAATGTTGGCGAGATGCATCAATTTCTAGTAATTCTGAAACCAATCCCACTGTCTTGTCACATCAAGAAGCTAAGAATTGGCCTAAGGACTTGGCTTTCTAATTCCATGCTTTTAATCAAATGTATTTTTGGCTTAGGGTCGGGTTGACTATTCGTCGACTGCGGAGAAAATTTATCGTCTCGTATCGCGAGACACACACATTAGTAAAATGGCCACTTGTGCCTACAAGTCATACTCATCCATATACATTCAACCATTTATCTTACATGGTTCAAGAGTTATAACATTTCTCTTATATAAACATATATTAAAATTATAGAATTAATACATGTCATACATAATAATACCAAATATGACACAGCTTTCTTCAAAATCGACCTCTAAAGCTGAATTGTCTCTCGAAACGCTCCTGTGCACGAAATGATATTCCCTCGACAGCGGGGTGAGCTATGTGATAGTGGAATCACATAAATAGGTTACTCTCCGCTTTAAGTGCATATCTGATACTCCAATTTAAACACACTTTCAGTAAATCACGTGATCACTGCTTGAATGTCTACGTACCCATTCCATGTCTCGAGTCCTCACCCAGGCTCCCTCACACTTGCCTAAGCCATGTAGGGGAAAACATCAATTTCAAAATAAAGCTTGTTGTTCTTGAAAATACCTTACCCGAATTCGGTAAAAATATAGGACTACCCTCCAGGCGAGATGTGTTGGAGAACTTCCACGAAACAATCATGGTCCTCATCTAAATGATCTGTTGGGCGTCTCCTGACCCATTCTCTAGAAAATCATCTTGTGAAATTCATTTGCCAGCCATGTTCGTTTTGAGAAAAAAACTCGTGTCATGCACTCACGCCCTAATTTCTAGATTTTAGGTGCACATAAATGCATTATACCATTTCAACCATTTTTATACCAATATATATAATATGCATATATTCTCAATTTTACAATCACTACGTGTAATTCCAGCAATATCGGCCATCACCCAAATTAGCTCACTTGGGCAGTCATAATCTCATCTCCAATGGCCTACACACACCTGATTATATTCCATATAATTGTAACATCATGTTAACACATCGAGGCATTAACACAGTGAATTTCTTTGATGTTATTGACTCCCCCAAGTAGCTCACTTGAGCAATTCACAATATCATCTCGATAGCTACAAACACAATTATATTTTATATAATTATGTCATTGTGTTAACACATTAGAATCATGTATTAACTATCTAATTCACACAACTCAATCCGTCCATTACACGAAATTAGCTCATTGACTAATTAACAAACACGAGCAATTATTTGAATTACCCGTCAAGCACATTTTCTCACAAAAATATTTCGCCAGACACTATTCCATGAACAGTAAACCCTCGGTTTACTATTCATGGCCAATCACCCAACATCGGTTCCACTTTGTGAACCCGAAATCCATGGCCTAAACCCGGCCTCATACACACCAAAACATGAATTAATGCATAAATCATCACCCAAGATGACCAAACAGTCTGTGGACTGTTCAAACCGTCTCCAAAAATTCCAACAATTCGGTCCCAAGTTTTGGGACCGATCAAACGGCCATTCAAGGCCTCAATCAACTCAATCATTAACAAAACACTTAAACAAAGTGTAACTCAAGTAGGATAAAACCCCTACCTCACGGAGTTTATCGAAACTCTGCTTAGAGTGCCACCGCTTTGCCCTCGTCACGTAGAACAACTTTCCTTCTTGCTCCATCGAAATCCGACGGCCCGATTGACCGGAAATCTAAAGAAAAGGCACACTTTCTCTCTAGATTTCAAAAACATTAACCTGCATCTCCATCCTCATTACCCTTGCGTTTTCTCATTTTTCAATTTGAAGACAACTATTCTCCTATATTGTCCTTTTCCTCATTTAGAATTCCAAAATGTCATATATGTCCCTGTTCTTGGATCATTGACACGTGGCCTTGATACCGATCCGTTTATCATCTCTCTCATACAACATGTGTCACATGAGTACATGTTATAGGTGACTTTTGTCACATCACATGTCGTTTCTGACGCCGTCTTTGGTCTTATCGAAAAACGTGCAAATTCCAACCATCTCGGAATTCAATGAAATTCGACGTGTTAGCTAGATTTCGCGAGACGATTCCAACGGTGAATTCCATTTTATCATCCGAGATCTAGAAAAATTTCGGGTTTTGATCGAAATTACGATTTTGCCATTTTTAGAAAGGTGGAATTTTACGGGGTCTCACATTCTCCTCCTTAAAAATTTTGTCTGAGGAAATTCCCGCACACACGCGCATCGATGTGCACATACATAACCTCACCCGACTCCCGAGGCAGGTGTTGGGTATGACAACACATTGCGTCCCAGTGCAACAACCCGATGGGCGTCAGCTCATCCATGTCAAGAATGACATCAACAACCAATATGTCTACCACCGTAGTGCACCACTATTTTAACAACTTTCGTAGAAAAATAAATTACATCAAAGAAACATCACAACCTATATGCTTAGTTTGGTGAGATTAAATAAGTCCAAAAAAATATATATATTATATATTGCTATACTACTAATATGAGTATGTAAGCATGGAATCTAGTGCATAATGTCTTTCTCCTGTTTCAAAATCAAACACTATATCAAAATATTAATGTAACTGTTAGTGATGTGCCCTAAAGCAAAAATATAATTGTTATTACTTTCATATTTCAATAATAAAAAGACATTTTTATTATTATCTTATGTTTCTAATTTGATAATTTACTCCATGAATAGTTGATTCCACTCGCAGATGCATCAAGTGCGTGACTTGATAATAGAACACTGGACTTGACATGGAATCTTGATACAAATTGTCCTGGTCATTCATTGTTGATGGAGCAATTATGAATTAAGACTAGTATAGACTGTGACTGATGATTATGTTCTACTAATCATGGATATGTGATATTAAGCCAACTCATAAGTACATGTTGGTGAATATTGTATTGGATCGACCCATTATGAGAATATTACATTGATTACAAGTCATAAGTAATTATCATCATAGTGATGTCTTCTTTTTGTCCTTCGACCTGACACCACCATAGGTCCCAACATGAGGAGTTCTATGTTTTGACACAGTTCAACATCGCTCTATGTTTTGACACAATTCAACATCATCTGTAATAGGGTGGTAAAACATATTGTTGTTAGACATATAATAAATCATGTAGAGGGACATGAGTGAATGAAAGAGATTTGTCCCTCTTTTTAGAGAGATATCCAAGAGCTCCTTGACATGTGAGACTGCAAAATGCATGACCCTGCTACAATGAATTAAGAAGGGTTATTAATGTCATTTGTATTATCAATTTACATGGAAGTCAAAAAATTGCATGATTAAACCTTACAAGGGTGACTTAGTCTATGCCTCGTGTTAATCGGGATGTCAGTATAGAAAGGACAATGACATTTGCTATGGTTATGTTATATCGGACTATGGACATCTACATAATTTGGGTGGTCATAACGCCTTGAGCCCACACCAGCGTTATGTGGACCTACGAGGTCCACACACTTAGAATAAGTGAAGCCGAGGCCCCAAACTAAGTAGTATTACAGGGTCTCCTCGTAAGGATTAATTCATTCATTATTTCAAAGAGAGGCAACTAGGGTTTCGTGAGACATAACCTCATGCTAGCATACTCGTATCTCTTGAGGTTTCCAAGAGGCTCATTCGTGTAGATAGCTGTAGAGGGTGCGAGCGATCTTGCTACACCTTTCAGTTCGAAGAAGAAGATTTTTGCAGGCATTCGAGACAGCAAAGGAAAGACCTTTTAGTTCAAGGTTTCAGATCCTTAAACCATCTGTCGGATCACATGGATCCTTAGTCGGGTTAAGAGGTGAGAATTTTTTGTTTTTCTACTGCATATGTATGTATTATCGCCCAAAGAAATCCAACAGTAACATGTCAGCCAAAAATTTTTTTACAATATCCACAAATTTTAAGAAACTATGAATATTAAATTATATGATATGTTAAGGAATTTAAATTATACAACAATGTTGACCTATATATAAATTTATTTTCATAATATATATATATTATACATAGTATATTATAATTTTAGTATAATATGAGTATTATTTTTTTTTCGGTTGGTTAACAAAAACCATGATTTTTTTATTTTGTAAACCTAAACCTAAACCTAAACCGAAACCGAAAATTGTATAAAATAAAAATCAAAACCGAATTGATCGGTTTGTTAACCTATTTTCAGTTTGGTTTCATGGTTGGTTTAGTTTTTTAGATTTTTTTGCTCACCCCTAATATTAAGTGTATGACTAGTATTGATACATGGAAGGGACTATATATGTCAATAAAGTAGCATATGATTGCCATTATCCTTGTTATTTTCTTTGCTTAATAAAGATTTTATGATGTGACCAATATATATGCACATTATGTCTTATTAATAAATCATTGCTAAGTAAGAGAATGTTAAACTTTCTTTTTACTTGCCCAAACGTGGGCAAGCGCCAAGCAATATGGAAGCATAGTAGAGATTAGTCCTCTCTCAACCCGCCTAGAGTTTTCTCATCAAAGAAAACTGTCAAACTAAATAGATTCGAGAAGGGAGAAACACAATTCTCGATGATTACTTGATAAATTTACTATACTTGTCATGGATCAAGGTATGCAAGACTCTTATTATGTGATTGTGAAAATCATTTTATTCAAAGATCTTGGCTATAATTTTATATATTATTTGATAACAAAAATTAAAAAACTTACATACTATTTCTTGATCTAAGAATTAATATTTATAGGCAATTTTTTAGTAACTATTTTATAAAATTATTGATTTTATAAATTTTAATTTTAAATGGATACCAACTTGCCATAAATTATTAAGAAATTTTTTCTGACATCTAAAGTAATTTTTATTTAATAAAATTGACATAAATGCTAACTTCATAAATTTTATTTAATAAAGTGGATATTAAAAACAATTGTCTTGACAACATTTAAAAGTAATTTTTGAATACATGAGATAATATGATATCAAAATAAATATTTCTTACATAAAATAACTACTATTTTATTTATTTTTAAATATAAAAGATACCATCAACCAAAATATAAGATATATAATATATATTAAAACCCTAGCCTCTTTTCCTTTAAGAGAGGAGGATTAGATATTTTGCTATTCTTGTGAAAATCACCTATCTACATCTCTTTCCATCCTTTTATTCCTCGATAAAGTGGATTTGATAGATCTAGGTTTTCATTTGCTTATTCGTGCTTTAGTCATCATATTGGTGCAACGGTGTGTGGTTGTTGTCGTCTTTGTGCGGTGGCATGTGGTTGTCGTTTTCTTAGTGCGTCGTATGTGGTTGTCTTTGTCTTGGTACAACGATTGTTTGTCATCGTTGTAATGTAACATTTGTGTGAGGGTGATTCAGACGAGCAAAGTATCAAGAATAAGAAATCAAATCAATGGTCGTCAATATGCATAGGTATTCTATCGAACAGAGACAACAAATTAAATCATGATCATCAATATGTTGCAAAACTAAAATCATAGGTATTCTAGTCATTAAAGAATTATCAAATATATAGGCTTTTAGCTCATTCATTATACTATTAACACGGATCACTAGCGTCATCGTATTTAAGGAATTTGATTATATGTTTTTATTATTTTTAATTTGATTCTTTGTTTTTATTAGATATTACAGTTTGAATCAATAAAATTATCTCTTTTAAAAAAATCTATTTTTATAAATATAAGTTTCTAAAAATTCTATTACTCCTTTCTTTGATTTTAAGCATAAGATTGAAAACTATTGTGGGTACCTTAGGCCCAGGCCTAGCACCCCTGGCCAACCGGCCCAACGAAACCTCAAAGGGAAGACCCCGGACACCGGTGGCGGGGCATGATTGACCCTGCCGGGTGCCCCCCCCCGGGGGGATTAGGCGAGCACTGCCGGCCCGGGACGCCGGGTAGATCCTCGCCCCCAGGCGCTCGGGTATCCGTGGCCGGATCTTGTTGGCTGGCTGACATTTTCGGTCGGCGACTCTCCCAGTGAAGTTGCCCGGTCGGCCTCTCCCACTAGCGTGGAGTTCACCCATGAGCCGACCCCAGTCATCTCGACAAAATAGGAAAGTCCTCTTAGCAGCGATTCTATCGGGAATGTAGTTACGTAGAGGGAAGAATAAGTCACCCTTCCTAAAATAAGAGCCATCTTCCCCCAACATTATGGGAAGAAATCGTCCCTTTATCCAAAAGACGGATCCCTCTTTCCTCCTCCCATACAAAGAGAAGCCAAAGTCACACCAAAAATGTGCTTAAGAATCTAATCAAGACTACTATTGCTCCAAGCTACAAGTCTTCCGGAAAAGACTAACTTTGCAATCGGACGTAGATCACCCTGTCGTCTTCGTGTTTTTGCGAGGTTCTTCGATTGGTGAATGTCGATGATCCATGACTTTGAGGTCGAAGACCACGGTATGGAAAGCAATTTTATTTTATTTTATTCTCAACATAACACATTCCATTGTAATTTCTATGGAAAATATATATATATTAATAGAGTTTGGTAAAAAGGAAATACAAGTTGAGATTTTATCAAGATTTTAGAATGATGCTATATAAGTTGCATCTTCTCAAAAAGGTCGGGATAATATGGAAATATTTTTATAAATAACATCGTCTCAAAAGGTCGAATAATATGGAAATATTTTTATAAATTACATACGTCCCAAAAGGTTGAGATAATATGGAAATATTTTATAGCACATTGAATTTTATTTTATTTTTTAATTTTAGATTTTCCTCAATATCTCTCATTGAATTTATATTCTTATAATAGCAAATCCCTTGCATAGCATTTGCTTGAGACTATTACTTTCTTCTAGTATTTTATTTTATAATTTTCTCCCTTGTCTACACTCATTTTTAATTTGAACTACCCTATCTTATATTCAAAATGAGTGGATTACTATATTACTATGTGAAGTAAATATAAGTTAACAATAAACATGAATATATTATGAGCATTTATCATAATGAATCATACATTTTGTAGCGAAAAAAAACATGGTTACCATGTCGACCACACCATCAGGCTGTGAATGACTTCTGAAATCGTGGAATAAAAATGTATATAAAAAAAAAAATTTAAACATTAAATTAAATTTAAGTAAATTGTATTAAGAATTCATAACAACCATTCCAAAAGATTGGTGCATCCTACACAGAAGATTATTTTGTCGTATAAAGTCAAATATAGTGTTGTTAATAAAATGGGTTAGAGGATGGATAGAATTGTATAGAAGTTGAAATATTTAAATAAATTCTTTTAAATTGAATTTATTTTTAATACACTTTAATTTGAGGTAATAAATTGTCTCTTGTAACTCAAATATGCAGAGCTCTCCTTTATCTTACTGTGCACATTTGAAGCAGTGACATAGAGCTAATAAATAGTCAACTCAACCCATTCGAATCGTGAATAAGCAGTTGAAAATGCATGCATTTATATTAATTTGAAACTTGGCCAAGCTTAGTCAATCTATAACGGTTATGGGCCAAAACGGGCAAAATTCTTAAAATCTTAAAAAATTAATTTTACAAATTATATACGTTTTTCAAATAAAAATAAATAACATATAAATATATAATAATAATTAATATTTGAAATAATTGAATCTAAATAATATAATAATAATAAACAAACTCTAATAAATAAATAATGTTAGAGCACTGTTATAATCAAAGTACTGAAATAACTAGTTAAATAGTACCAAAACAATAAAGTAATAAACTTTTGAAAACGTCTTGAAAAAAACAAGCTTCAAGTATAGAATGAAATTTCGTATGTCTACAATTTTAAATGCTTAAGTGCTCCGTCATAAATTATATCTAATAATAAGCCCAACAATCTTCGTCTTCGTCTTCATTATATCCAATAATAACATGTGACTCGCATTTACAAAATGGGCATCTTCAATGTTAGTTGAGTCATCATCATCTTCAAGTGGTAGAGTGTTCACCGTTAAAATAGACATAAGAGAATAGGACGGGGGAGGGGTCATAGGTTTGAGTCATAGTGGAGATAGTTTACTATCTTGAAACTATAGTGTATTAAAAAAATATGTTTTGTTATTATTTAAAATATCTTTTGATAATTTATTATTAAATTTAATTTTAATTTATAGCCTTACTGACTTTATTTTTATAATTAATTCATATATGATTTAAATAGGATAAATAAAAAATTAGAAATTTTAAATATTTTAAATATGAGTGTAAGGGATAAATGAAAATATATTCAATATTAAAACTACTAATTTATTTAATTCAAATGTATTCGTAATTTTCCATACAAAACTTTTAAATATTAAATTATCATATAAATTATATTAAAAATATACATTTAAAAATTGAAAATAAAATAGTTAAAACAACAAAATGTAATATATTAATCATATATTATAATAATAATAATTTTTAAAACCTCAATGCTATAAAAGCATATATTAACCAGTTCCAAGATTGGTGACCAGTATAATCCACAATCTCTCTCTCTCTCTTCCAACCTCTGTGGAAGCATGTAAAGAATCTTTGAATATCCGAAAACATAAGATCCGATTATTTGAACCTCCCTTAATTTTCTGGTAGGGCATTTTCTTACTGCAGAACATTTTCAACTGTTTATAAGGCTAATGGAGTGGTCCCAAGCTTTGCTTCTTAAGCAGAATGGTTTGAACTATGTGTTTGATATGGTTTTATGCCAGAAAATAAGTATGCTGCTGTTTAAGAGTAGTTTCATCCTTTAATAGCTGTAAATTGGATTTTTCCCCCACATTGAGACTTGAACCTAGAACCTCCTATTACCCGGCTCAACCTTTTACCAATGGAGCTAGGCCTCAAGGGTGTAAATTGGATGGTTTTGAATTTTATGAAATGGAGGGTTTATGGATTGCTAACACATCACCGTAGGATACACTCTTAAATGTTTGGTGTTTTGTTAAGAGTAAAAATATCGAATTTTGTAGATGAATATTTGAAAATCTCAATTATTAAACTAGTTACTTAAAAATAAATAAATAAAGATTTCGAGGTCGATCGGGCTAACTCGAACTAAACCCATATGGGCTAAGGACTAAAACAGGTTGGATCAATTTGACCCGATTTTATTCGGGTCTTAAATTTGCAATCAACCTCAAAAATTTAATTTAAAAGGCCCTGGTCTATCGGGTTTAACTTTATATTCTTGCTTCAGGTGAGGCTCTCTAAAGCATAGGTTAAACATGAGGGACTAATTGAATTTCCTTTTAACAATTCGCTCATGACCAATTTTAGAAACTCGTTTTCATTAATATCAATTGAAAAATGAATAGATTAAATTTGTACAAGATTTATACCATTTTACCCGTGGTTGGATAAGGCTTTAATCTTATATTCATTTTTTAAAATTTTATCTAAAAGTTTCATGTTTATAAATAATAATAAAAACAAACTTTTTTTTTTGAAATAAAATACACATACTTCTTTGTATCATACAAAATTTGACATATATTATGAATTTTTTTAGTGTTGGTACTATTTTGAAATAATTAAATTGGTTTGAAGTGACGAAAGCAAGTTTAATTTGAATTACTAACAATCATTTTCGACATAATATCCGAGGCATTTAATCAGCCTTCATTTTATTTTATTTTAGTTTTTTTTGGCCCCGACACGACCATCAGTTTCTTCCGCGTTCTCTCTTATTTTATTTTTCAAAACCCTCGTTTCCAGATTTTATTCTATCATATCTTTAATTAATCTCCACAGTGACAAGTTTCCCATGGAGTGTGTTTATTTATTTATTTTAAATTATGTTAAAATTTAGGTGTTGTTATGAAATTTATATGGATTTTGTAATTTGTATACCTATTATAGTCATGTATTAGGAACTTTAAATAATAAATTGAGTCTTTCTTTTGGTTTTGAGATTAAAAATTTTAAATTATATTTGAAGGGTTTAATTTTTAAAGGCTTTAAAAGTATTCAAATTAGAGATATCATTAATTATTATTAATTTTAAACCTCCTAATTCATGTGGATTTGTCAATTATATTTTTATAGTACTTTATTTTTCTAATTCAGAATGTGGGGATCTTCTATAGACACGCATCCACATCCCACCATTTTACCTTTTGTCAAAAGTGTCAAGGTTCAAATTGAAATTTGAATCAGAATTTTTTTCCTAGAACCCAATAAATATCATCTCATTAGGTCAAGCCCCTAGGTGCTCAGCTCCTCTTTCCATAAACTGATAAATCTCTGCCTCTGAGTAAATGCAGTTTGTTATAAAATAGTTAGAATTCGGTGACTCTTAAATCACTGATGAGCCGCCACTTCAGAAGTCGGGAGGGTTGTGGCTCACTTCAAGTGATCTTATTAGGGAATCTCAGAAGTCATCTTCCCTTTAATCACAGAGTCAAGATTTGACAAATCAAAATTGGAATTTTATGGTAGTTTCGGGATGATCCGATATCCTCCTTCAATTATTAATCCCATTTTCTCAGGGATCCGTAATTTTCCAAATCGAAGCAGTCTTCTTTTCCGTTCAGAATTCTCTTATAATCTGAATCATCATCATACCGATATCGTCGTCATTTAAGTGGGGGATCTTACGCCAGTAATCGATGGCACGTAGTCATCATCATGTCTACATTATACATCCCTTTACGAGACCCATTCATTCATTTAATTCTAAAATATGAGAATACAAAACACTTAATTACGATCTGTAGAGAGTCCGATCAACCCTCCTTACCATAGTTACATATGCCGATATTTAAACAAAAATCCCCAAGAATTTGAGATTACAATTCATACTATCCACAAAACCTTTTTACCAAAAATATCAGTCCACTATCAGTATTCTAGCTATAATCATGGCTATAGGTTGGAAATGCCAGTCTACCTATACACCCCCTATCTTTTTGAAGGGTCCTGCCAGAGTTGAGCAATGCCCGATGAGAAGAGTGCTTACATGGGCTCCTCACAGCCTAAATGTACATGTGATGACATACATACATCAAACCACATTCAATCTGAGAAAATGCAATCTATGAAATGTTCATGTCATGCATGAGATGAGACTCCTCATGCCCTAACTTGAGTCCCGATTGACTCCCTCCACGCAATGCCAAGTGTGGCACAATCATTAGGTGTTTCATGACTAGCTCAACCCAGTGGACAACATAAATGTTTAATTAGATTTTACCAAATCAGAGTGTAATTTATTTGGGTTCATTCATTCTAAAGTCTCAAGCGTGAAGCCCATGTAGCCACGACCACTTTGAACTTTCATCGCTAGATACATATGTTTGACCAATAATAAAATTTTAGGTCTTTCACCCTGAGGGGATCTACCCCATCTTGCTTCACCTAAACACACGAAATTTATTATTATTATTTTTATGTGCTCGTGAGTCTCGATTTTGGACCTTGTCGATTTCAAACTCACTACATGTAGGTACCATGGATTTTAGCTCGACATCTCCACCCGAGGAACCCAAAATGGACCAAGCCCAAGAGCCAGAACAATCTACGATCATAGATCCGGACCTAAAATCCTTTGTGGACATCGCCCCACTTCCGACCAGCGCCTGTCTTTAAGAAGATGGTTGGCTAGTGATTTCGGTGATTCCTTCTGACTTGGTACTATCCTCCCACAGACCTCATACTAAAGCGCCCTTAAGATGATCAGCGATGCCAAGGTGGAAGCTGAGACTGACTTAGATTTACCCAAAGGAAAAGCGGTTGAAGTGCAAGAGCGCGCTTTGCCTTCCTTCCATTGGAAACGATTGCCCACTTTTCCATAGAAAGTGGATCATCATCCCTTCTTCATAAATAAGGGAGGTAATGCTAGAAAGGTATCATGAATATAAGCTGCAAGACTGACGGTGAAACGTACCGATCTCCTTAACTAACTTAAGCATCGGAAGGCCCGTTAAGCCTGCTATCGGTCCATGTTTGTT
The DNA here is from genome assembly GCA_016808115.1 of Tetrastigma voinierianum. NCBI lineage: Eukaryota > Viridiplantae > Streptophyta > Magnoliopsida > Vitales > Vitaceae > Tetrastigma > Tetrastigma voinierianum. The sequence continues at coordinate 22,883 of JAEQBH010004118.1, forward strand.
TTGCGGGTTCTTGTTGCGGGTTCATGCCCCGGCGATCCGTGGACTCTAGGAATTAGAGACAACAATTGGCATCGATGCATGAGGCGACCAAGTAAAAGTCGCATCGTGACGTCTGAGAGCCGTTGACTATCAAGTAATCCCTCACTCCCTAAAGAATCGGTAGTTCCTGCTCATTCATCCAGTTCATAGGATCCAGTCGCTATGGCCAGCAATCCAGTAAACCAGGCTCTGGAAGACCAGTTCCTTCACTAGCGTCAAAATATGGAGACAAAGCAGGAAGAACTAGTTAGACATATGGTTGAATTGAAGAAGTCGTCAGCGACCATCGCAACAAAAAAGCGATCGCCCTGCGGCATTCGTTTGGAAAGTGACGGATTGAAAATGCGGGGGCGGCCACCTGCGCCCCGGTTAAACAAAATAAAGGCAAGGAACTGTCATTTGAGCAGCGGCGTATGACAATAGGCGGCGAGTTATCTTATGGTAGCTCGGCTTCCGTCGCCGCCCCCGAAGAACAGCGTGGGTAGAAATAAGGAAGAGGCCCGGCCCATTCGACGATCGTCGGCGGCATGCGCGCACAATGCGGAGAGAATTGGCGAGAGATCTGTGATCGGGCACACCTAAAATATACCGCGTGAGGGCGCAGGCAATCACCGGTTAAAGGGTATCCCACATTCAGTACACACCGGCCCCATATAATACTGCACCCTCTTTGTTTAGGGACGGAAAACCATATTGTCCCTCAGTTAGACTGACATCTTAAGCTACGAGCCACCGCGTGGCTTTGTCATTAAGTCATTGTCGTAATATGATGGCTCTTCGGGCCGTATGACCCACATCTTGCATAATCGGCGATGATACCGATGCGGAAGGCGGCCGAGTCTATTATGCAAAGTGTTCGGGTAGCCTAAAGGGCCCGCCACAGCTAGTTCCACAAACTCCCGCGGAGATCTATCAACTAGTTTAGTGAGTTGTGGCGGCATTTGTTTCGATACACATTAACAGTTAAACGAAGAAACATGATTTTAAACCATCTTCAAGTGGGAAGATGAGTCCATCCGCGATTTCACCAGGAGATTTGGGGGAGCCGTCCAGCAAATTGATTCAAATAGTATGGATGCAGTCCTCCAAAATTTACAGAGGAGCTTTAGGCCGACCACGTTCTTACTCACTATCCTGATCAGCTGGAGACTGATGGAAGGAGTATACAAGCGGACGGATAAATATATTCAACAACTGGAAGGAATAACATAAGTTGCCTCAGTATTGATGATCACCACCCAAAGCTGCAAGCCGGCAACTAAAGGTCAGCTTGAACCAAAGGGGAGCAAGAACCCGAAGCGCTCACAGGACGATCAAAGAGAAAGAGGGAACCTCGCGTTTACCCCTCCCAGACATCTCATATGACATGCTTCTTCCGCTTCGTAGGATCATCCAGCTTTAAATGGCCCACCCATTATTAGATCTCGTACCGCGCCTTGGAGTCTTTGAGGTGTGACTACCGCCAGGAACAACGAGCGAGACCAGCGATGTCAAAGCCTGAAGTTTATAGAGTGGAAAAGTTAATCAAGAGTTGTAGCCCAGGAGTATATCCGGGGCGGTCCGTGGTTGGCGCCCTAGCGGTCGAAAGAATAGCGACGACGAGCTCCACGGTTCTCGGCCCACCATCAGCTATATCTTGCGTGGCTAGGCGACAATCAATATCGATATAAAGCGCGGAGAAGAGGTTGTTGTGTAACCGTCGGGCCCGGATAAACACGATCGCCCAGACAATGACAAAGTAGTCAATAGATCCTAAGGCCCTTATCCCTTTCCCCCCATTAACCCGTCCAGTTATTCCACCTTGATGCACTTGTACTTACTTTATGTATCAATGATTTTGATGTGCACAGAGTATTGGTTGATCTGGCAGCGTGGCTGATCTGTTGCAACTGCCCGCATTCAGGTAGATGAACATCTCCTTGGATAGGTTGAGTTTGGCTGGCAGAATCCTATTCGGCTTTAATAAGGCAACCATAGTGACAATCCATTTGACATTACCCTCCCGTCGAGTAAGGGCGATGGTCGCAGGTTCTGTTTTCGGTTGTTGAAGACACAGTCGTCCTGGCGCTCATTGTTGGTCGACATGGTTGCATGCAATCTGGCCGTGCCATCCACCATCAAATGATCGATTATTTGACCCTGACCTTGACAAGTTTTATCTTCTGAGCAGCTTGATGGCAGCCCGATGTAGTGCTCTTTGGTTGTCAATGCAGGAGCGTGAGAAAAAATAAAGCTCCCATAATCCGACCCTCGACACTTAGGCCTCAGAATAGCAACTACATATAGCCGCCCGGGCGCAAGTGGAAGATAAGGAGCAATTAGTTGTTAACCCCATATAATCAATGTCCACTGTTTGATAGGATAAATCCACCCTAAATTGGTTCCCTCCTATCTGAGTGGGAGGAATAAAATTTGTGGGATTCTGGCTCATGTATGGATAATCTGTTTGCTGGACACCGCCCAGGCATGGGCGGCATTAACCCAGTACACGCCTCCTCATAAAGCGAATGTCATTCATAGCCCGGCCGGAGCGGCGGGCCAGAAAATTAGGCATTTCCACCCGAATCGATATCATGTTATTAAGGCGTGGATAAATCTCTTAGGCGGGATTCATCGGAGAAATCAAGTACCGGAGATAAATTTGAAGAGCTGATATAGTGGTAGTCCAGAAAAAAGGCGGAAAATGGAGAGTGTGCATAGACTACACGGATCTCAACGAGGCATGCCCGAAAGACAGTTTCCCTCTACCCCGGATAGACCAGATCGTTGATGTGTCAACCGGGCATGGGATGTTGTCAGTTCTGGAAACCTTCTCGGGATATCATCAAATACCCGGTACATCGCGGCAGCGGAGAAGCGGCCTTCATCACCCCTGCGACTGTTATGCTACAATGTAATGTCGTTTTGCTTAAAAAATGCTAGGGCAACTTATCAAAGGCTAGTAACCAAAATGTTCAGGCCATTACTAGGAAAGACCATGGAGGTTTATATTGACGACATGCTGGTAAAATCCAAAGAACACCCAGACCTTGCTGAACACTTGCAAGAGACTTTTGAACTTCTGAGGGCATACCGAATGAAGCTCAACCCTTCAAAATGCGCCTTCGGAGTCAGTGCGGGCCGATTCTTGGGCTTCATGGTGACTCAGAGGGGCATCGAAGCCAACCCCGCTCAACTTAAAGGTATTCTGGAGTCCCCGGCTCCCTCCTCTAGAAAGGAAGTACAATAGTTGATTGGGTGGTTGGTGCCTGAAGCCAGTTCATCTCTCAGTTCTGGTTGTCTAAACCATTCTTTGCTACCCTCAAGGGGGCCAACGAAATTTAGGTGGAATGAGGAATGTATTAAACCCTCATTGCTATCAAGCAGTATCTCGCGAACCTCAGTCCTTTCTAGCTAGGCCAGATGAAACACTCTTCGTGTACTACTTAAGATTTCAGATGTCTTAGTGAGTCTTGTTCAGGAAGATGAGAATAAAAGCGAGAGGCTGAGCATTTGCAGGCCCTTGGCTCTAGCCAACAAGCTAGGAAACCCTTGTTGCTCTTCAAGGTATGTGCGGCGGAGTTAGGAGCCACATCGGCTTTTAAAGTGCCAAACAGTATGAGCCACATCGGTCTTTTGAAGTGTCGTGGGTGGGAACCCTGGTAGTATTTTGAAAGTGCTAGCAGGCTAGGAGCCACATCTGGTCTTTTGAAAGTGCCAACAGGCTAAGAGCCACAATTGGTCTTTTAAAAGTGCTAGTAGGCTAGGAGCCACATCTGGTCTTTTGAAAGTGTCAGCAAGCTAGGAGCCACATCTGGTCTTTTAAAAATGTCAATAGGTTGAAAGCCACATCTAGTCTTTTGAAAATGTCAATAGGTTAAAAGCCACTTCTGGTCTTTTGAAAATGCCAACAGGCTGAAAGCAACTTTTGGTCTTTGATATGGGGACTATTCCAAGAATTAAAAAATACTTTAAAGGAAATTTAATTGATAATACCTTTAAAGAAAATTTTATTGATACTATTCCTATAATTGAAAGAAAATGCTTTAAAGGAAACTTATTGATAATACCTTTAAAGAAAATTTTTATTGATAATACCTCTTAAGATGCATAACATTCCACATCACAAACAGCATCCTATGCAGTTTTCACAATGCATACGACCCGGCTGCCCCACTTTAAGCTTCCTGTGTAGCCGCTGGTCGGTTAGACTTCTTGGCTGTTAGATTCGACCGTGCTTTTCAAATCACAGTTCTCTCAAGACTAGGTCTCCGGCTCGGAATGCACGCGGCTTTACATGCCTGTTATATAGGTTTGTCAATCTTTGTTCAGTGCGATGTTATAGCCTGAATTGCGGCTTCACGGGTTAAGTCGGTATATCTAAGTCTTTGGTGATGGCTTCAGCATTGGCTTTTTCAGGGATTTCAATTCGAAGTGTGGGCACCCCGATCTACGTAGGAATTGTGGCTTTTCATCCCATAGAGTAGGGCGACAATATCGGTTAGTTTTGGTGGTTGTTCTCGTGAAACTCGAATAGCTCATACCACTTTTCCACTTTCCATTGGCCAGAATGTAAATGACTTTTCAAGATGTCGAGAGTTTATTTAAATACTCTTTGGCCATTGCTCTGCGACTACCACGGGGTTGAGTACAAGTTTCTGATTTTCAACTCATGGCAGAAATTCCTGTATACTCTGCTATCAGCGCTGGCCTTTGTCAATTATTATTGATTTAAGTATTAGAGCCCAGAAAGATGATATTCTTCCTAAGTGGGCAGCATCATATCGCTGTTGAAGTGAAGGCTTAAACTTCCATCCATTTGCCCCTAAAATGATGGTGGCAATAACAATAACTATTACGGTGGGGCGATAGTGGTGGTCAATAATATCAATTCCCAGGGCAAAAGGCCCGAGGGCTCGTGATGGTGGTTAGATCTTATTTAGACACCCATGGAGTTCAGGGGCTTATGGGTTGTGAGTCGTAGCTTTCGGCGTGGCGGTTGCATCTGCTCTCATGGTTGGCCAATAATTGTGGCCTTCATCCAAATTATAGTTAATGACTGTAACTCTTGAAAATCTATATGCTCTCGTATCGAGACCCATTTGATAAAAATGAACTCTTGGGCCCGTAAACCAATACTCAAAGAAAATCATCCGAGCTATATTGATAAAGTTAAAGGGATTATAACATTTCTCTTAATACAAACACATATTAAAATTACAATTCTAATACATGTTATACCAAAACATCAGAGCCACAAATCGGCTTTCTTAAAAATCGGCCTCTATGATGAAGTAGTCTTCTCGACTCCACATTACCCTACAAAATAATATTCCCTCGACAGGGTGAGCTATCGCCCAGTAGTGGAATTACCCTAAATGGGTTACTCCCCACCTAAGTGCATATGCAATGATCCAATTTAAACACACACTCAAGTAAATACGTGATCCTACTTGAATGTCTACATGCCCGTTCCCATGTCTCGAGTCTTCACCAGAGCTCCTCACATACTCATCATGTATGAAAACATCATTTTCAAAGCCAAAGCATTGATATGCCGAAAATACACTAAGTCGAGTAAAAGATGGGACTACCTCCGAGGAGAGATTTGTTGGAGAACTTCGAAAGCAGTCATGGTCCTCCTTAGAAATGATATTGTTGGACCGTCTCCCAGCCCCATTCTCAGAAAAATCATCTGTAGAAATTCCTTTCATAAACATTTCGTTTTCAAAATTTGTGTCATCTTGCTCACACACAATTTCCTAGGTTACCAGTGCATATGAAAATCATTATCTTAGTTTCATATCATTCATGCTAATATATTCCTTATACATATATATATATATATATATATATATTAACATATTTAATCCACCATCTAAGCAGAAAATATTATATAATTTCAACACAAATCAAACAACCATATGAAAATATCGCTATATTATCAATTTGCAATCAGCGCGAAATGTAATTCAACAATATCAACCATCACCCAAATTAGCTCACTTGGGCAAATCACAATCTCATCTCCGATGGCCTACACACAGTGTAATTCCATATAATTTGTGACATTATGATGTTAACACCTAAGCATTAACCTATTAATTTATTTTCAGTCTGACTCGAGCCCATTCACTTAAACAAATCTCATACACACCACACATGGGCGTTTTGGTCCAATTCCACTTTAAGCAGGCGATTTTGCTTAGTCCCAAAGCAGGTGGGGCGTCATGGGATACCACTCCTGTTTCATGGTTCACTTTGCTGGGACCAGGAATTCCCGTACCGATTTCTCGGTCCTCCACTCACCCAAAAACACAAATTTATTACACAAATTACAACACAAACACCCAAAACAGTCCCTACATTGCCACGGACTATCCAAATGGGTCCCAAAAATTTCCACCTCGGTTCGAATTTGGGACCGATCAACGACCGCTCACGACCTCAGGCAGCCTGACATCACAAAACACTTAAACGAAGGTAAACAAGTAGGGGATCAAAACCCTACCTCCCACACAGGTTGTGAAACTCTAAAATGAATGCCCTACGTTGCCCTCGCCGCGTAGAACAACTTTCCTTCTTGGCCCGAAGAAATCCGAGGGTTCGATCGCCGAAGATCTTAGAGAGAAGTCACTCACTCTCTCACTAGAAAATCAAAAACCTAGCCTCTGCATATTTCTCTCCTCCTCCACGTTTTTGGTCTCCTTTTTGAAGGAGGAAGATGACCACTATACACTCTTTGTCGCATTATCATTTACAATTCAAATAATACAATCCATGTCCCTAAGCTTGGATTTTTGACATTTGGCACTATCTTAGCCCAGGTAAATTTCATTCTCTCTCTACTCCTTGCAACATGTGTCACGCGGTACATATTATAGGTGACTTTGTCACATCACATGCGTTTTTCGGCACGATGCTCGATGCCTCAGCGTGCAAGAAGATCGGCTGTCTCGAATTCGATGAAATTCGGCGTCGTGGTCGTTCGAGATAATTCCAGCGAAGGTGAAATCCGTTCGTCATCGAGATCTAAAAATTTTTTGAGTTTTGACCGAAATTACGATTTTACCTTTTTTGAAAAATTGGAATTTTCGCCGAGGTCTTTAATAATAACCTTACATGGCCACATGAGCGAATTTGTGTCGCTGAATGGTTTCTTCATATTCCTTCGTGCGGTTACGCGCTAATATCTTGCCCACCTTCTTGGTGAGACACTTGGGATACGGCGATCTAAAGGCGGTTTATATAGCCCGTTCCTGAGGAAAATCTAGCTACGGACTGAATCTTGTGGACTTCAATTCTATTATCTATCAATTCTCCCGAGCTTAAATAGTGCACCATTGGAGTCATCCAAGAAGAACAGGCTTCATCTATTTCGTTTACCTGGTAGGTAGTAATTGATGATGCCAACTAGAGATAGACAGGGAGTAATATCGTTTCTTTTATTGGGAGGGATGCAGCTACTCACGCGGCGCATGCGCCTTTTCATTTCTGAATCCCTGGGATATCTCGAGCTTCGAGTCACAGGAATTCTCGATCTTTTCTTGACGGACTTGCATACGACCATGGTACGAATCTCGCGTTTCATATTCTTCGTTTACTTGTCCCACTACCGATTGAGAGGCACTGTGTATGATGAGTTTTAGGATCTGAGACTTTGCTAGTCGATTCTATTAGGATTACTTCATATTCGGTCTCATTATTAGGCAGCGGGGAAGTCTAGCGTATGGCACATTCTATCCTTTCTCTGGTTGAGACTTTCGTTGCAAGCCCAGGCTCCGGCTCGTTTGGCGAAGCCGTCCGTTAAGGATCCACGACCCAGCGTCACCACTGGTCCACATCCCAGTTGGGGTAGTTACGCTAAAATCTGCAATATATGTCCCTTTAATGCCAAGCGAGGTTTATACTAAATATCGAATTCCGCCAGTTCAATGCGCCCGTGAAGACTAATCCTTCTTTGATAGGTTAGACTTATGTATAGTGTTTCGCAAAGGGAGATTAGTCAACATGATGATAGGGTGTGCCTGGAAATAGGGGCAAAGCTTCTTAGCTTCCACACGGAGGGCTAGTGCTGCTTGTTCGAGACGGGTATACCACGTTTCCGCTTCAGATAGAGATTTGCTTACGAAGGATATTGGTCTCTACTTTCTGTTTTCGTCTTCTTTGAACAAGGCACTTGCGGGGCGTCAGGCAGCAGTAAGATAGAGTCATCTCTTTGCCCTTAGGCTAGCTAAATTGGCGTTTGGTAAGATATTGTTTGATCACGTCACTAAAAGCTTGGTCACATTCCTCACATTCCAGCGTGCTGGCTCCTTGAAAATTTGCCGGCCCGACCCGGTCGAGTTCTTTGCGCTCTTTTACGGAGGTAGGAGCCTTAAGAGTCCATTATAGATTTAAGTTGAATAGGATTAGCCTCTATCCCTCTCTAGGTCACCATAAAGCCTAAAAACTTGCCCAAACTAACTCCGAATGCACATTTCAAAGGGTTGAGTTTCATGTCATACCTTCACAATAGCTTAAAGGCTTCTTGCAAATGCTTGGTGTGGTCAAAGCGTTCTTTGGATTTCATAAGCATGTCATCGATATAGGCTTCCATGGTGGTACCATGGCAGGCGGGTAAAAATATATCATTAGATTCACCAATCCTTTGATCGAGTTACTGACATTCTTTAAGCGAGCATCACATCTTGTCGCATAACGGGTGCGATTATGTGAAGGTCGTTTTCTGCGTGGACGGATGCATATTGATGATACTAAAGAATATCTAAAAGCGAGAGTATTTGATGCCGTTCGCGACATCGCAATTTGGTCTATACGTGGCAAGGGGAAGCTATCTTTTGGGCATGCTTCGTTGAGGTCAGTGTAATCCACACATACTCGCCACTTACCTCTTTTCTTTGGAACCCATAAGCCGTTAATTTATCATTGAGAATTATTCCTTCTCTAATGAAACTTGCTCTTAGTAAGTTGTCTAATTTTGTCTAAATGATCTAACGGCGATCCTGGTGGAAACGCCTCACTTTCTATCTTACTAGTCTGGCCATGGGGATAATATTTAGTTTGTGAGAGGCCACCGTCGAGTTAATCCCAACCATATATCTGAGTGGCTCCAAGCGAATACATCTATGTTATTCAACAACACGAGTCGTAGCGCGCTAGCCGTTGGACGGGAGAGAAGCCGTGTAAGCAGACTTTTACATCCGTCAAACGTTACTTTTTCGGGGATCCCACGGCCGACGGATCGCTATCTTCCCTGATTTGGGCGACGAAGTGTGATTGCTAAGCGGAGGTTTGATCTTCAAGGGGATGTCTTTCAAAGTTTTTCTCCCCTCTCTATTCCCGCGCAGATAGTTGATAAAATTATTGTGCGGCCGATAAGCGCCCAAAGGTCAACCTGCCCAACGTTAACAGTCCAAATAATGGCCATGCGGTGGTAGGTTGAAGGGATAGCTTTATCGAGTGTAGCCAGGCCCACCCCATTATGGCGTTATAAGGTCCTAAGTCTTCGACGATTGAGAACAAAACTTGTTGAGTGAGTAGCCCAGCTTTTATAGGGAGCACAACATCTCCTAGAGTTATGGTAGTTACACCATTAAAACCAAAGAGGATTCGCCCGACTAAGTTCACCACACACAAAAAGCTTTATACGCGAAGGTTGGTAGTTTACCTTAGTATGTTGCCTTTGCCCGAAGATCTACCGAGTACCACTATGCACATCAAAGCGGGTTAATGCAAGCGCTATTACGACAAGTATGTTAATACAAGTACTAGTGCATCATAGTGGGGCCATGACAATCTGATCGGGTTGACATGAAGGATGTAAGGGCCATCTATTGCATTTTCTTCTGTTTGCCTTCAGCGTGGATAGCATTTACCCTTGCCTTAACTGTGGTGGCTCTCAAGAGCTTCCCCTGTTGGCGCTTCTACTATGCGGTGCGTGAGACCAGGCCCGCAATCACTCCATAGTTTATAGAATTTGGATTACAAAATTTTGTACAATTTATCGTAGGTTGTGATTCTAACCATGACGCCACGATTCCACCTCGTGGTCGGTTTCTCATATACCTCTGAGGTGTCATTTGATCGGCTTTTCCACTAAAAACTTTGAAGCCGACACGTCGGTCTCATGCCTATGATCTCATGATGTCGCCTGCTTGGTTTGTTTTCTTTAGAAGGGATCCGTCTAGATAGATGCAAACCATTTAAATTCTGGCAAGTCACGAATGATGGGTAATAGCCTCTCATAAGAGACGTTAAGGGGGGTGAATTGCGGGAGCTCTCTCTTTTTCTATGACTGATCACGATACCACTTTCGGTCTTTACTTTGTCCTTCCTTGGATTCGAACGGCTTCTTCGAAATGCAATTTATTTCCTGGTAAAGGCTTGTAATCATGAAATTTTGGGTTGCTGCACCAATATTGTCCTCCAGCATTGAGTACCTATCAACTCGCCTGTACAATTCTCCCATTGTCTCTGGCGGGTTTAAAGATAGTGACTGGAAGAAAGGAGTAGATGGCCCAAAGCTTCTCCTAAAATTTTAGAGGACTGCATCCATGCTACACGACTCTATCTATTGGATGACCTGCCCAAACCACCTTGTGAAGTCTCGAATATACTCTTCTTCTTGCTCGAGAATAGTCTGTAAGGAGCTGATGTTCCTCTTTTTTCACACTGAACAAAGATACTACGATACGAATGCCGCCCATAGTTCATTGAACAAGTTTATTGAGTTACGTGGGAGCTTGTGGAACGGCTAAGCCCGCATGACTAGCGGGAATACTTTTGCCTGATAGTGGGTCGTTTCGAGTTTAGTATCATCGCACGGTTATAATGCGACATATGATTGCAAGGTCGTGAGTCATAGAGGCGTGAGCGAAAGTTGGTATGACAAACCCGCGAGGAGGCTCATAGTCAAGAATGTGTTGCCCTAATGGTAAAGAAAGCATGTCATCGGGTCTGCGAATTAAGTCTATAGGTGGCATATAGAACATTGGCCCTGTATCAAAGGCAGGATGTATAAGCAGCATTGATACCATCGTGCCAGCGGACAATATCGATGGCATCGTTCCCAGGAGCTTAAAGCGGCTAGTTACGCCTCATTTCTTTGCCTCTCTCCTTACCACAGTAGGATCGCCACTAACCATGGCGTCATGGCGAGAGGTGATCTGTCTTAAAGACTAGTCTTTGTACTCCCTCAAGCATCCTTTGTCGGTGAGAGACTCAAAGATGGGGAACTGCCCGAGGACAACTCAGCATCTGTTGGGGTATCGACATCGTTAGGGATAATAGGCTTCTTCCACTATTGCGGGCGGGTTCGGATGAAGCTGACTTGGCCAAATTATCTCGTCGTCACCAAGATCCACGACTTTTCTCTATCTGAGCACATGTAGTCATTCTTCCATTCTGGCGTTTAGCGTGCGCCTTCAACTCAGCCGTCGTCTTGCCTCCTCCTTGTTTCTTCTCCATGTCCTGACGTCAATCGAGGAATTGATCCTCTGGCGATTAGATCATCGGATTGGTTGACATTGAGACTGCCTTGGACAAATCAAAATGTGGAGAATCGTGAAAGTTCAATTGAAGAAGAATTTACTAAACGATTATTGAAGCCAAGCCCTTGTAGCACAATAAACAAGACTTTACGTTTGATTTCCCATAAATAGCCTTGATTGTAAGGACCTTGATCGTCTGAACCTTTGGGCATCAGCAGCACAACGTAAACCTACAAAAAGGTGATCCAGCGGCCATGTGTCGGTCACCTATCAGATGATTAAGTCGGCAAAAGAAGGAGAAGAAGATGCAAAGAGTTTTAGCACAGCTCGAATGCCCTTACCTCGTGGGAGATCTTCTCGATTTATAGGGTGTGGTTCGTTAATCTTTCCTTAATTTTGGAATAAAATCTCTTAATTTTATGGATAAAATCTCTTCCTTCCTATTAAGGATTAACCTTCTGAGAAATAAGGGATTTGGAAACTGAGAAATCCGCTGATAAATATCTCTTTTGCGTATTTTCCTCTTTCATGTACTTATCCATAACGAACATCCCGTATGCAGTAGGATGGCCGGTTAGGGGAATTAAAACTCTAGACAGACCGTCCTGAAGCTAGTCTATGGGAAGACACCCTTAACTTTCTTAGGCGTTAGCTAAGACTTTTTCTCGTGCGGATAGTCCCTTACGGTCTTAACACGACAAGTGGTCTTAGACCGTTTCACAATACGGGCTAAGTGGGTCTTGAGCCCATCAAGTACCGGGTCTAAAGATTATGGACACCACCCACATGGGTTATGAGGTTAGGCAATCCATTCCAGAGGGGTCGAGAGGCTTGGAGTGCAGGCACCTAGGTCCCGTGTAAGCCACGCCTATAGAGCGGGAAGTAAGTTTCAGCACTAGAACCCACTTATAAAGTGGGCTCCTTTTGAAATAATAAAATATTATATATATTTATAATTTATAATTAATTAAATATAATAAAAAATTTGGTTGTGCGACTCTCAAAAAAACTGAGTTAAATCTTGATAAAGCTCTCAAAAAAGACTCCCACTTTAAATACAATAAAGGAAGTCTCACATGGGCCCCACTTCATTAAATGATATGTCTTTTTGCAAACTCCTTCAAATTGCCAATTACTCTATGCGATGGCTTCTTTTTATTTTTGTTAAAAAAAAGTTAAAACACTCTTTCAACATCTGAGTTTCTCTCCGTTCAAAAATATTAGGGTTTCTCTTTCTGAAAAAAAATTAGAGTTCCTCCTTTTTTTGCTGATAAAAAAACAAGCCAGAATAATCTTGATGTCGATCATAAGGTATGAAATAATTTATTATTTATTTTTAACGTATTTTTATTTGATTTATTTTATATTTTTATCAAATAATAATTTGTTAGTTTTATATTTTTATTATGGAGTTCAATTTGAAAGAAAGAAGGCATGTTCGTTTGATCAAAATTTATCAAGATTCCTCACCAAAATCAAGGTTCTATCATTATTGATCCTAAATTTAAAGTTTGATCTTGAATTGATATTGAATTGAAAGGTTATTATGTCTACTAGAAAGTATTTGTCTGGATATGAAAAAAGAAAGAAAGAAAAAAAGAACTTGAGGAGTTTTACAATCTGATGGGGCCCATGGAATGAATTTCTTAGCCATACAAGTAATGTTGACAAGGAAATATATGAGAAGGTTCAAGATGAAAAGGGTATTAATAGAAGAGAGAGAATTTAGTAAATAAAAGAAGATTTGGATGATTGTGAACAATAAATTTTGAAGAATGTGGAAAATAGGAATGAAGCGGCGCATGATAATTTGGAGAAAAATACATGAATGAACAACAAGATGATTTAGATACACATGTTATTCCTTTGCCTTTAGACATTACGGATCCGAGGAAATTGGAAAATTATTGATCAAAATTTAATAGACATGTTGGTGAGAAAGAGGTCCTTCTAAAGTAAGTGGATAATTTTCTAAAGACTCATAAAAGCGGGCATTTCTCTTCTACGCATTCTGGCTTCGTTATTTATCAGATTGTAGAGAAGGCTATCGAGAAAATGGTTAGTTTACTCAATTTCATTGGATAAAGTATTTTGCTTTTGTTGTAGATTATTTAGCAAAGAGGAAAATACTTATCAGTCTTAATGAAGGAACTAATAATTGAAAATATCGATTATAGGCTCAAAAGTCATGAAACTAGTAATGGCTTTATACGAGAACATGAGAAGATGGATTGAACTAGAAATGAATTACAAAGAATTTGACAATTGATAAAGCGTACAAAGATCAAATCAACAAAGATAGGGAACATGGAGACAAGTTTTTGTGAGAATAGTTTTGTTGTTAGCTTCTTTGCAAGAATAATTTGGCATTCAGTTGGGAATCTTGAGAAAAATTTATGAAGAAAATAATGGAAATTTCTTGGGTATAATTGAAATGATTCTTTGAGTTTGATCCAATGAAAGAACACCTCGGAGGATTCAGGAGAAAAGAAATTCAATATCATTATCTTTGTCACAAGATTCAAAATGAATTTATACTTATCTTGTAGTGAAATAAAGTGAGATTATTAAAAGTTAGAGAAACAAAATATTTTCAGTTATACTTGATTGTACACCAGATATAAGTCATGAAGAACAAATGTCTCTCCGCAAATACGATGTGTGGATATCTCTGCAAGTCCGATTAAGGTAGAAGAGTTCTTTTTAGAATTTACGAAGTGGAATTATCGGGACAAAGATTATTGATAGATTAATAAATGCTTTAAAAACACTTGAACTTGATCTTGGTGATTTAAGAGGTCAAGGTTATGATAACGGTTCGAATATGAAAGGAAAGCATAAAGGTGTACAAAAAAAAGTATTAGAAGTAAATCCAGAGCTTTCTACACACCATGTGGTTGTCATAGTCTTAATCTTGCACTTTGTGATATAACAAATTCTTGTCTAAAGGCTAAATCTTTTTTTGGAATTGTACAATGCATATATATATTGTTTTCATCTTCTACAAAGCGATGGAAAATTTTGCAAGATAATGTAAGGTTTGACCCCCTTAAGCGCTATCACCGGACAGATTAGGAGAGTCAAGTTGAATGTGTTAAAGGCAATAAGATTTCAAGCTCTATAAATTAAATTTTGCTTTAACTCACTTGGTGAAGCAGTGATGATCCCTAAGACATTCGAGGATCTTCAAAAGTTTATTAATAGGATATCATGGATTTTGAATTCTTATTTGGTATTGTTATTTGGTACAATATTTTATACATCATTAATAGAGTGAGTAAAATGTTGCAAAGTAAAGATTTATAGTTATTGATCTTTTGCTATTAGTCATTGAAAGCACTTATTTCTTTCTTTGAGACCTATAGAAGCGAATTTGGATACGATAAGATTATTGCTAAAGAAATTCTTTGCTCGGATGAAAAATTGAACCTACATTTTTGTGAAAGCGTATTATTCTGAGAAAGAAGCCGGTTTGATAGAAATCTTAGTAGAAGAAGATTACACATTTAGGTAGAAGAATCTTATAGAGTTGATTGGCTAGTATATATAGTTGATCAAATTTATTTCTTCCTCCATAGTAGATTTGAACAATTTAAAAAATATAGAATATTTTTGGATTTTTATTTGATTTACTGGGGTATTACATATTACAGATGATGATTGTTTAAAATCTTGTTGTGATAAGCTTGAAAATTTTTTTGAGGCATGCATGGACTCACGATATTGATGGGGATGAGTTATTTTAATTTAAGATTGTGAGAAAGTGCTTACCAAGGGAGACCAAAGAGCAATTGAAGTGTTAGACTATTTGAAAATGGCGGTTCACATTTCCAAATGTATGGATTATACAGGGAATCTTTATTAACTATATGGATTCTGATTCATACGAAGAAGTTTTACCGAAGTTGAAGTTAATCGAATCATTACATTCGATCGGCAATGTCTAAGAAAGATTGAATGAATTGGTATCTTGTCTATTAAGAAAAACATATCTTTAGAACAAATTGATTTTAATAGTTTAATTATTAATTTTTATCTAAAATGCTAATAGAATAAACTTACAGTAAATTTTATGTAATGTTGAATATATTTGTTCAATAAAAATTTTATTTTAACTTTTATATATATATATATATATATATATATATATATATATATATATATATATATATTTATAATAGGGCCCCGAAAAATAGCTGGGGGCACATAAGTAAGGAGCGACTTTTGCCTAGAGTAATGATTCACTGAACTGGCATCTGCCTTTGCTAAGTTTATCTCCAAAATAGCCCTTTTCTCAGTCCTAGTCCTTCACTGATCAGATCCAAAATCTTCATGCTCCAACTTCCTTACTTCAACTGAGTAAGCCCCAACAATGTCTCTGCAGTTTGAAGGGCATCATGGATCATCCACGATTCAGTTCTATTGATAGTTGTCCAGTACCGATATCTGGTCAGCTTGCAGACGCGTCATAACTCATGGTCCTGCAGAGGATGACAAGAACAATGCCATAACATCCCTCCACAAGTGCACCTCTTCAGTCTCTCATAGCTTAAATTCCTGGTATAGACCCAGCAACTTTGTTGATTTCGGTGGAATAAAACTTGCCTTGTCCTCAGCTGGCATGTTGAACAACTCCTTGAATGTGCTCCATGCTATCATGGTTGATCACCTGTTTAGATATTCAAATAAAACCGGAAAAGTTAAGCAGTAAAGAATATTTATCAGATAAGTTTGATCTTAAGACAGTATGAACCTGAAAGAATCTATATTCCTGGCTAGCTTCCAGAACTTTCTGAATTGTTTCAGCTCGATCACAGGTCTCGGTTTTCTCAAGATCAATCACAGGAACACTTCTGCAAGGAGGAACAATGAGCTTCCCAGGTCTTTGTCCAGGTGGAAAAAAACATAACTTTCAGGCAAGGATTGGGAATTAACAGACCAGCTTGAAACAAATGCTTCCATCTTCTTAATGTCAATCTTTCAAGGTGTGTAGTGGTATGAATCATAGACAACACAGATTTATGATCCAACCACAAGTCCCACAAAGAAAAATAATGTATATTCCTTTCACAACTTCATACTTCACTATTATCTTCTGATATTATGGAGAAAAATGACATTATATTCCCTTTCCAAACCTTATTCTTTTGCTAAGTCATCCAGCTAGATGTTAACAGAAGATAAATAAAGTGTGCTTGTGTTGTCTATGTTAGATTTTCATAAAGTGGGCTTTATTAATTGGATTTATTAACTGGATTTATTCGGTCTAATTAAGTGAGATTATTAGGCTTCTTAATAATTCATATGGGGCTGGCAAGTGTGTGGGCTGAGTACGGCCCGGCCCGTAATGAGAGGGCCCGTGGTCAGAACTCAATATATAAAGAAGGCTCAAGTCCCTCCCAAACCCTAAGGATACGTATTTTTCAGACTCACATACAGATTACAGAGAAATACTTTCTCTGATACGTGAGAGGCAATCTCATTCAAGCCAGTGTCACCAAAGGGTCATTCGGGAGAAGATCTTGAGATCTTGACGTCGTTTCTTTGCAGGTTCTTCATCAATTCCGCATCAAGAAGATATTCAAATGGATTCCAAATCGAAGTGCGGGTATGTAATTTTCGGTTTTCTCCACAATGTTATGCTTTGTGTTCTTTATGGTAATCTAGGTTGATAGAATGTCATCCTCACCAGGTTGGTATCGAGCTGACCATAGATTAGAATTCAATGCATATGAATCGGAGAAAAAAAAAATTTTTTGGGTTTTATGAAAAATCGGGCATTCTGTCCAATTTCGGAATTTTTCTATACATCCAAAATTAAATATTTTTGCATATTTGGAATCTACACGACGAGACGATCACATCGGTGGGTGGCCCGTCAGCCGGATGACCGGACGCCGCCGACGCACACTGACGCGCCACCACGCCGCCGAAGACGACGGCCGCGGCAAGACACCCGCCGATCCGATCCACGCCATCGACGCCATGATGACGCCATCATGACTCCATTACCGATCGACCGGCCAACCGGATTCACCCGACCATGACCCGGCCCGCCAATGCTGGACGAATACGTATCGACGTATCGGCCGACGTGTATCGCCGACGTGGTCGCTTACGGGTGATGATCGGCCGACGCCGATGATCGCCATCCGACCCGCTCGACCCGAACTTTGACCCTCGACCGACCGACCGATATCGACCGACTCGGCCAACGACCCGACCGGACCGACCGTCAACTTAATCTCGCCCGACCGACAACGCCAATGACCCGGCCCGACCCATTAACGGTCACGATCTCGGGCCCGACCGGCCAACGCCCGACCGGCCAACAAGCCCAAGAAATTTCGCGGACACGCTACGCCACGCTAGCCTACACACGCCGGGTCCTTCGTGGCTGCGGAGGGCGGTGGTGAGGGTTTTTCGGGAAAATTTGGCGATCTCAAACTCGTATTGAAATTCTCTACAATGCGTATATAGACTTTGCATGTTCAAGCTTACAAATATGAAAATGCGTATAGAACCCCTATGTACGCCTAGAAATTAGGGTATTTATGCATATTTTTGTATTTTCTCAGGCCTTTAAATACATATGGTAGCTAACAGGTATATCACTATAAGGACTGTGTAGAGTCTATATTCATTAATTATTAATGAATGATCAACAAAGATAATTGCATAATATATATATATATTGGAATGTGATATTATAAAGTTTATATCCTTGGTAATGAGAGATTTTCACGATCCAATTTGAGCTGCACCGCCAAAGTGGCACACTCTGACGCTTGGAGAATATCACCATATCAGGCGATGTCTCCCTGCCTATTACATGATCATACTCCCAAAGGAGGTCCCGTGTTAGTTCATGGAGGGATACATGGCAGATGTGTCGGTAAATGACCTATTCTTAGTGCTCATGCTGCACCAAAAGGTGGTATTTCACTAGCATTGTAATGATACTCCCACTGTCGTCACGTGAGAAAAGAACCATGTCATATTTCTTTCAGCAGAGTCATATGCATGATACGTAATTCTCGCAGTGTCTATTACGATGTTGATCAGAGTTTGCTTCGCTTTTATTTTCTACCATCTTTCCAGATTTAGTCTCCGTCAATTGAGATCTCACCCGATTAAATTTCAAGAAATGTTATGATAATTAATGGAGCTATGGATAAAGCCTTGTGTATGTTTTTTCCTTCCCTTTTTTTTCCCTTCTTCAGCTTCTTCCCCCCCTGCCCTCCCTCTTTCCCAGAAATTTTAAGGCTACAGGATGATCACAAATCTCTAAGTGCCTGGCCTGGAGAAATTCTGATCAGGCTGGCCTGTGGTAAGAGTCAAATATATGATTCTATAGCTGAAACACAACAAAGAAACCACACAGAATCACACTTGAAAAGTGTTTCAAGTTTGATTCAATGCTAAGAAATGATTAAAATGATGCAGAATGGGGAAAACTGAAAGTTTCTGATCCAATGTTTAGGTTGAAATGACTTCTTCCAAAAGTCTTCAATAATAGACATATATATGAAATTATTAGAGATTAATATGGTGTCATGAGTGGATGGTGAACCCACATAAACTCAAAGTCTTTAATAGCACTGATATCTCCCATTTAGACGCTGATCAAGTCCCAACATCCCTCCATCACCACTTTTGGGATTGTGTTATAAAGAAACCATTCTCATGAAACTGGTCATGAAACAGACTGGATATGTTGGTAAAAGTGAGGTAAGAGAAGTCGTAAGAAGTGATAAGAGTTACGCAATCTTGGCAGTCGTAAAGTCCCATAAAGAGTGGGTTAGTTTCAAAGAAGTCTAAAACAATCATAACATGGAATTGATCGTCGGTCCACACGAGTAATCCAAAAGAATATATTTTAAAACATTATCATCGTTTCGTAAAGCAAGAAAGTCATGAATATGATTCCGCAAAATCGTGTCGATAATCGTCGTTTACAAAAATCGAGAAACAATACTGAAACAGAATCCATCCATTCAGGCGCTTTCACCATCCAGCTTCTTCACAGGCAGCTGGATAGTGGAGTAATTCATTCATGCCGCCGATACTTGGTCATGTGATCCATAACCCTGAGGCTTCAAACGCGGATTGAATCAAAGTCATCGCCGCCACGAAGAGGCATATGCGTCGTCACGCCCGCTTTTGAGACGAACTTAGTTTCGGACTGTTTAAGCTGATGCCGAAACATACTTTATGTACTCCTCAGCGGAATCAGTTTCCATGATCTCGAGATTCATATGAGTTTGCATCTTCTGAAACAGAGCAATGTGTTTATTTCACAGCTTCTGGTCCAAAATGAGTAATGGGTACTCATCATGAAACCAACTGAGATTATATGTATTTCAAGTTTATCTCCCATTATTATATACTTTGTTTTTCATATCGCCATTGAGTACAGCCAGCTTTTACATCTGTCGCATCAGAAGAGTCTTATTATTTATAAGAAGTAAACCATCTTCCGCCATACCTGGCGATGGTAATGTGGGTAGAAAGCGCACAAAAGCATCAACATCCCCGTTCGCTTCAAAAAAATGACTGAGAGATGTATGCGTGTGGACCGTCAGAAAAACACCGCATAAGAGCAGAACCGGCAAATCAGAGTTCCGACTCGTTGTCATTCACACCGACATAAGTGGACCTTACGGGCAACCTTGTGTAGAAATTTTTATTTCATCACATTTATCGATGACTATTCCTATATGGTTATTTGTACTTGATTAAAAAGTCTCGAGTCTCTTGACAAGTTCAAGATTTTTCTGACCAAGTCGAGAAACAATTGGGAAAAGTCATAAAGAAGCTGTTAGATCCGACCGAGGTGGAGAGTATTATGGTAAGCATGTGCCATGTCAGATGTTTTTAAGGCCATTCGCTCAGAATACTTAGAGGATCTCGATAGTGGCACAGCTTTACTATGCCCGGGAGTCCCGAGCAAAATGGTATAGCCGAAGGCGCAATCACTGAAATGGTAAGGAGTACGATAAGAGGACAATTTCATCTTGCTTTCTTATGGTGAAGCTTTGAAAACAGCCTTGTACATTTTGACCGTGGTACCTACTTAAATGCTCCAATGACTCCTTTGAAAGTTATGGACTGGCTTAAAGCCTAGCTTAAACCATCTTAAGGTTTGAGAATGTCCCGCATAAGTGCTATATAATCCAACATTAAGTAAGTTTGGACTCAACCACTAGGTGTTATTTTGTATCTACCCTTAACATTCAAGATACTGCCTATAATCCCAATGGAGGCACAAGAATTGTGGAATCATTGCATACGGCTTTTTTGAGTTTGATGGGAATGCAAGAGGTAGCCGCCGCGACTATTGAGGAAGAGGGCACGATGAGTAATGTGGTATCTCGTATCTCCTCCCAGCATCAGGAAACTCCCACACACCATTTTGAACCTCATTAAGAATTAGGATCCATTGGCTGAGATGTACCCAATGAAGTTCATCAAGGCTCTCTGGTGCAGAATGTGGCTATTACTACTCCAGCAAGGAGATCCACTGAGAGACGATCGAATACCACCTACATTCATATAGGAGAAGACTACCGATATCGTTCCTGACTCAACTGCAACAATCCGTGAGGAAGTCAAGTTTCATCTCCTACCAGAATCAGGGTCAGACGAAATGAGATAAACCAATCTACTTATAAGATAATGGAGTTTGGGAACTTATCAATTACTCCGATATCGGCAATCCATTATTTAAAATGGGTGCAAGACTAAAGGGACTCTAAAGGAAAGATTGAGAAGTTTAAAGCCGACTGCAGCCAAAGGTTTCACTTGAGAGTATGAGTGTAATTATGAAGCAACTTTTTCCAGCCTCTTCAAAGCATTCTTTCGCAGTGATCATGGCATTAATATCATTTTGATGGCGGTGGAGTTACACCGTGATGGATGTTAAACCGCCTTCCTCAATGGAGACCTTAATGAAGAAGTCTATATGACAACCCGGCTGGGTTTCGTGGGCAAATGATTCGTAAACTTGTGGCGTAGACAAAAAGTCTATTTATGTCTCAAGCAAAATGCATACCAGATTTAAAGTTTCATAAATATTAGTTGTCGGAGGCCATTTTGTCGGTAACAAAGCAGATCAATGATATACTACAAGGCCGGGCGAGGAAATCCATTTTCCTAATACTCATGTGGATGATATCCGCCGGCAGCGTTGACTCCTCGCTGCATCGCATGAGACAAAGCCAGACGCTGGTCGTTAACTCTATACGTAAGGACTCCTGCAGCATCTTTACGCACTTTAGATCACAGGAACCGCTCTGCGCACTATCGGGTTTATCTCAGAGGGCATATGTTGACCAATTTTAGAAAAACTAACATGCAATGTGCCTGAATGCTCCCCGTCCCAGAAGGCATGTTTCGAGTCATCATGAACGTCCCATCTATACATGGGAGAAACATTAAACGGCATACCTTATGCAGAGTTAACGTGGTAGATTATTATGCTCAAGTATGCACTCAGCCCTCGATATTGCCTTTGCAAAGGCGACTTAGCAGATATCACCGTAAAACCTGACATGATCATCGTAATACGCGCTACATGGCGTGACTTCAAAGTTAAGAATAAAGATCGGCGCGTCGACGGCAAAACATGTCTGCAGACCTGCTAAATTAGTCGGGTATTCTGATTCTGACTCGTCACTGGCTGTGATGAAAAAGAAGTCAACAACCGGTTATATCTTTGCTGAAGCAGAGGTGCAAAGTGGTCATGGAAAGTGAGAAACATAAATCAATCAGATCTCCGGTCAATGCAGCTAGCTCAGGAGCATGCTTTTCAAAGAATCCACTAAAAGCACCTGGGTCTCAAACCCTATTAAGGAGTTAAGCGTGTTTGATTTCAGGATAGCCCATAGCCTAGACAGGACAATAACTCAAGCTGCCGTTTATTAACAAAAACAGAGGTCTCAAGGGGTCTACACACGGAGGTCAAGTACTTGACTATAAAATAAAAGTTCAAACCTGACGCTGAAGTGATAATATATCACCAGATGATATGATCACAGATCCTGTTTAACTAAAAGGCCTCTCGCCCCCTTGTGTATTTTGATCGACATGTCATTAACACGGGCTAGAGATCGCGGGACACGTGGAATTAGTGGGAGCTATTAAGTTTTATGTCGTTTCATAGCGTCAATTCAATTTCATTTACATTTTTTGTAATATCAATTCTCAGACAACTCTTTTCGCATTCAATAAGGTGTATTTGCGGAATGAGGGTTTATCTCGAGCCGAAAGGGTTATAATTGTTGAAAATCTCAAGGCATCAGAAACCTTGAATACAAAGGTAAGTATTTCGTAATAGCTTCTAATAAGATGTTTTGTTATTACATATAAAGCAAAGTCGCTTATTAAGGTATCACATATGTGTTCATTGGAACCATGATTGAGGATTTTCTTTGCTATACACCAGTTTTGTGACACTTAAGGAGAGAGAATTTGGACTAACAAATGGATAACACACAAGCATCAATCACAGAGGATTGGTCCATTTAAACACACTACCACGAACTAAGACGCAGCCAAAGCACTGCATTCATGGAAGGCTTTTGTTGAGTACATGCAATTATCGCCATGATCGCTTGTTCGAAACTTTACGCGGGATCTGATCACTCAAGAATAACTTCTGCACTAACATAGGCCACACACACGCTTGTTTCTCACTAATATCGCCAAGTGGGAGAATGCGATCATAAAGTGGGCTTTATTAATTTGACTATTGAACCGGGATTTATTCGTCTGAATCATGAGATTATTAGCCTCTAGTCAATCTATATGGGGGCCTCAAGTGTGGTCGAGTACTACTCATCAGAATGAGGCCCGTGGCGAACTCAATATATAAAAGGCGCTCAAGTCCCTCCCAAACCCTAAGGATAATGTGATTTTCAAATTCACATGACATGAGAAACATTTCTCCGATAATGTTAGAAAATCTCATTCAAGCCAGTGTCACCAAAGGGTCGGTCTTCGGGAGAAGACTCATTGACGCCGTTTCTTCGTGCCCTTTTAACAATTCCGCATCGCAAGATATTCAAATGGATTCCAAATCAGTACAGCATGGCCTTTCCATTAATGTTATGCTTTGTGTTCTAACATGGTAATCTAGGTTGATAGAATCGTATCCTACAGTCTATATATATTTACATATTCCCTTTCCAATGCTTCTGAAATCTACTAATTCCGTCTGCTAAATATAAGCAGAAAAAAACAACCAAGGAATATGAGTTTGTGTTTAACTTACATTGGGAATCATTTGTGGCCTGGAAAAGCTAGAAATGGTGCAACAATTAGAACAACAGAAGTGATCATGTCACAAGTTTCTGATAAAATTCAGGACTAGGATGTAGCTTCAGAGGATACGGCACAAACAGAATTCATGCTTTTCTGCTTTACCTGATCCTCAATTCTACTATACACATGAGGAAAGATTGAGACAAGATGAAGATCCCATGAGGATGACCTGAATTAATGACAAGCTGATGATAATTAAAGAGGTTTAGGCAGCAGCAATGAAGTATTATCATGTGAAAACAAGGCTTTTAAGTCATCTACATAATGTGAAACAGAGGATTGGTGGGCTCCTGTCATACTACATAGGCATAATGCTAGGGAAACTGCGTCCTCAGTCTCTTCATTCTCATTAATTTCTTATTCAGGAAACAAACTTTCAATCTTCAAGAGATTTACTCCATAATGGGGACTTACACAAGTCAGATTGGGCTTTTTCTCCTACTTTAACTTCTCTCCATAACACTGCTGCATCTTTACACATTCACATGTGCAAGCCTTTTCTTCATTGCTTTGACTTTTTAAGTTCTTAGGACAATATGAAATCCCACTAGGGATTTTCTTATAAACTCGCTCTCATAATCTCTATTTCTTAAAACAATATGGTATCCCACTTGGGGATTCTCTTATAATCTCTCTCTCTCTCTCTCTCTCTCTCTCTCTCTCTCTCTATCTCTCTTCTTCAGGACCTGATCAGTCAAACACATGTATATCTTCTGCATCACTACTTCCAAATACTCATTTTCCCCATAAATTTTCCTCACGCCCCAACTCTTATGGATCCATTCCACATGCATTTTTCCAGCCATGAATCCCAAGCTCTTGTTTCCATCAAACACCATGAAAACCCAATCTATCAACCCTCCTCCCCTACTTCAGACACTGCTTTCCCCATCTTAGCCATTGCTGTTCTAAGCATTATGGCCACAGCTTTCTTACTAGTCAGCTACTACATCTTTGTGATCAAATGCTGCTTGAGCTGGCACCATATTGAACTGCTCAGAAGATTCTCAAACTCCCAAACTCAACAGCAGGAAGATCCACTGATGGAATATTCACCTACCTCTCTGAATCGTGGGCTGGATGAATCATTGATTCACCAAATCCCAACTTTTCTATTCAGAAGAGGAGAGAATGAAGAGGGAAGCTCCCATGGATGTGTTGTTTGTTTGAATGAATTTCAAGAACATGATATGCTAAGAGTTCTTCCCAACTGCAGTCATGCATTTCACTTAGATTGTATTGATATATGGCTGCAGAGCAATGCTAATTGCCCCCTATGCAGATCAAGCATTTCAGGAACAACCCGGTATCGAAACGATCTGATTATTGCTCCAAGCTCTTCCCCCCAAGATCCAGGGCCGTTCAGTGAGGCTCTAATGGGGGGAGATGATGATTTTGTGGTCATAGAATCTGGGGGAGAGGAGGAGACAGAGGAGTCATACTACCACCAAGACAACAAGAAAGAAATGATTCAAGAGAATTGTTGGTATTAATCTAGAGGCCCTTCCTCCAACAAAGTTTTCGCAGCAGAAGATGGAGAACAAGAAATCAAGAAAATTTCATCATGTTTCAAGTATGGGGGATGAGTGTATTGATGTAAGAGAAAAAGATGATCAGTTTTCAATCCAACCCATTAGAAGATCTTTCTCAATGGACTCTGCAGCAGATCCCCAGCTTTATTTGACTGTTCAGGAGATCATAAGGCATAAAAACAGGCCTCTCAGTGAGGTTAGTACCAGTCAAGAATGTGATGGCAGAGTCAGAAGGTCATTCTTTTCCTTTGGATCCAGAACTGCAGTTCTTCCAATTGGAATACTTGGTATAGAGTTTGAAGCTTTTTCTTTTTCTTTCCTTTTTTTTTTTGATTTTTTTTCCCCTGCTTGATATATGGTTTTGAGTTGAAGAAGATGAAATAGTTTCATAAAGAGAATTTTGTGAGTGTAAAGTAATTGTGGTTAGAAGAATTAGGAGTTCTTGCTGAAATGTAGGCATGGAAATGAGAATCATTACTTAACCCACTAGTGCTGGAAAAGACCCTTTATTCTGGTTTGAGTTTCTTCCTCTTCATGAATGAAAATGATTGTGCTTTCTAATTCTCATTTTATGTGTAGAATGAATGCCTGAGAGGGGAGTGAGATGGAAGCAAAGTTTAGAGGGGCCCCATCTTTCCTTAACAATTGAGTGCAGTCTCTTTTGGAGCCATCACCATCATTCTTGTCTTTGCACTATTTTGATGGTGTGAAAAAGTCAAATGCATGATTCCAGTTTGCCATTTTCATTGTTTCTGCCAGAAAACCAGCTTTGTTCCTTTCACTGAGAACCTGCATCCAGGGAACTTTGAGAAACAAAGAAAGAGTCTAAGGGCCTATTTCCTTCCTTTTTTGAAAATTATTTTGTGTTTTCAAAAATAATAAGAATAGTTAAAACAATTAAAACATTTCCGGCTTTCTGTGTTTTTGTTCAAAGATACAAAAACAAAACAGTTTTCAAAAAATAAAATTATGTTCTCTGCTTTTAAGAGCTTTTCAAAATATAAACTAAACAAGCCCTAAGGCTGTACTGTAAACCGTTTTAATACAATTTTAAAAAACAATTTTTGAGGAACAATTTTTCAGGATCGGCTTTACCTGTTTTAAAACAAAAGTTCATTTGAAAACCTAAAATAGTTTTACCATAATTTTATATTCATAATAAATATGTTTTCAAAATTACTTTTATAAATAGGGTGTTTTTTTAGAGCTTATTTTACAAATTCTATTTGAGCCTTATTTTCGCATAGCATTTCGATAAAAAAATTATAGATTTGCAAGAGTTTATAAAATAACTTATGACCCCTTGCTTCATTTTATCTTATTTCATTGAAAGCTTCTATGTAAAAGCTTAAAAGTTGAATGAAACCTAAAAATCCATTATCTTAATGAAAAAACTATCTCACAAATTATGTAAAAATATAGGAAAATAGAAAATTAAAAATTATAAAGAAAACATTTTGAAAAAATTATGAAAAATAGGTAAAATATTTTTAAATATGTAAAATAGGGAAAAAATTCTGAAAAATATGTTAAAAATAGGAAAAAATTTTGAAAAAATTATATAAAAAATAGGAAAAATTTATGATGATGGGAAGAATGATAAGATTATGTTGAGATTCAATTGTATAGTTCTATCAAAAAATAAATTGCATGCTTAATGAGACTCATTATAGTATCAGACCTAGATGCCTTAAATATGAGCTAATATTTTCCGAGATTACAAGGAAACAGATGAGGATATTGTATATTGATGGATCAAATTGGTAAGATTGACTCATTTTTAAAGATTTATATGGGAAGAAGATATTGCACTATGATGAATATGGAATGAAATCTTATTTGTAGAAGACCGGTTGGAAAAGAAAATATTCTGCTATGTGATTAATGTGAGTACCGTGGCCTTTGGGCCTAGGCCTGCTAGTCAATAAGCCCAACGCCCGCAAGCCCACTGTCTGGCCCGCCACACAAAGCGGCCCAAGGCAACCCATTGCATCAAAATCACACTAGAACTGACCAGACGGTACAATCCTAGAACTCATCCTGTGGTCCCCGAGTCCTCCGGGCCACCGGTCCTGCACTGATGGTGGGGTGGTTACAAAATAAATACATGAGGAAATGCAGTTATAAACTATTACCCGCTGATCTCCTGAAGATCCAAACCCCATACGCCTCAAAACACTAACTCTTAAACAAGGAAGAATTGGTCTTTATGCGAGAAAGTGTATCAACATCCGAGATTATCCTTCCAAAATCAAGGATAATTGGTCTTTGATAAGGAAAGAGAGATTTCATCACCAAAATCACGAGATTATCTTTCCTAAAATCAAATACAAATTCAAGTATAAAACAAGAACTCCCCAACGAGGGAAAGGGATGCAACCCTAACTGTCGTACTTCATTTTTCTTCCTCTCCATCCTTTTGTTAACTTAAGCATCGGAGAGGCGACCGGCACACCGCCGTCGGGCCCCCTTTTTCTTTTGCAGGTTTATACCATGCCGCTAATGCCTCAAAAGACAAACGAACCAAGTACCGACAATTGGCGAAGGGATATCAACTACAGTGTGTCACACTCGATTCCTTATCCAACCCGGTCATCATCCGAACTAGTCTGTGGGAGCGAGATTATATACTGGGACTCTCATTGATCGGTTCTTTCTTAGAGCTGAACTTGTACCTGTGGTTATACAAAATAATGCATAACAAAATCATTTATATTTCATAAGAACTAATACCGAGCGGTGTCCTCAAAATTATACATTATTATACTTCTGAACCATTTACTTAGACATATACATTTGCTAGTCTAATAACACATCGTAGATCGCGAAGCAAAGGCGGAGACCCATCTTCAAATTCCAATTCTCGCTTTGTCGATGTGGATGTCCCGTCCTCTATCCTCGCTCTTTCTCGTCTTTGAGTACCTACACCTGATTGGACACCTGCTAAGCTTTACGCTTGTTGGGAAATATACATGGAGCACCACCCATGTGACCCGCCACAAGTTTATACATATGCATTTCATATGTATCTATACATATTCATATAACTTTTTATTTCTTATCATCTTTACATTCCTATTGCATGTCATATGTCTCTTGTCTCTACATATCTCCTCATTTATACTTACTATATTCATGTGTTTTGTCATCTTAATTATCTCTATCGTTCTTAGCACTCTATGCATTTCTACTTACAAGTTCAGTAGTATTTTCCGCATTCATTCATATTTAGTATGTCTATCATATATTCATATCATATATTTCTTTATTCTAGTAATACTATTTGATCTATTATCTTCAATGGTTCAAGTATTACATAACCTATTCTCGTGGCATGTCATATTCTTATACATATATTACTTCATATATATTCTTATATCATTTGTTATGTTCATTTTCATGTATCAAGACATAAAATTCGCTTCATAATGAATTTCATATACCGATTCATGTAACGCTCATATACTATTTCATATACTGCTTCAAGAGACTTTGATATCACTTTCTTTCCATACCTGAATACCAAAGAAGTGGATACAGAAATTATAAAGGGGCCCGGTTATGCCAACAACACAACAAAGGTCCATGAGGGTCCGAAGGCGCCGTTATCATTGTACGAGACAATGACCATCAATGGCAGGTCTGAGACGCCGGGTGGTGACCTCTTTCAGGCCACCGTGATCCAAACGATTCATATCTCATCGACCCAAACTGGGCGCCTCGATATTTAATCAGATGCCGCAGAATCAGATTTTCTGATAGGCATGCCAATCTATCCCTCTACTTGGTCAGACATAGGCAATCCGTTTTATTACATTTTCTCCTGCATATCTCATAAGCATGAATAACTATTGTTAATGACTATTATACAATATATAATATCATTACTTTAACTGTATTCATTCTCATATCTCGTAGCTTCATATTACTGCTTCCTATATTTCTATAATAATTAAGACTCATATTATCATGCCGCATTTTTAATTAATTTTATATTCATATATGCCTATCATTCGTGTACATACTCATTCCCGTAACATCTTATATCTTGTTAACTTATATCTCTATGTACTTATTAGACTATCATATCTTATGACATATACCTATACATTTATATACTTGTAATGCTTTACTTACTTTATTAGACTGCCCTTATCTCCCGTAGAGTGCGTAACATGTACTTTTAACACTTTAGTACCCTTCATGTCCAACCTATTTACCTTTTATCATTTTTATTCAGATACACGATAAACATTCGCTTGTTGGATCGGAGAGATAAAAATGAATGGAGACTTGCATAACAGAAAATTCAAGATACGCATAAAGACGGGAATATAGACATGTTCCGCCACATAATAGCGGGTAGAAATGACAGCAGAGCGCCAAAGCACTAGTCATGTATACGTGCCTCGCCACGGCTAGAAGCTCAGAGCACTGGGGCCAGGAGCCACAAGCACCATCATAGGCGCGTCTTATCATTCAACTCCATCTTAGGTAGTCATATGCACTATATAATGGTTCTCGAGTCAATATTTTATTCTTTTCTTCTATACCCTCTCTATATATCAAATCTATATCTATTACTATTTCTGTTCATATCTATCTCTTTTCTTATCACGATTCCAATCGACTTTACCTAAGCGATTAGTACACTTGGTACAATCATCACCATGTGGATACCGAATGCCATTAAATATCATATGGTTAGACTTAGACTCAATGAGTCACAGAGTCCAAAAACACTCTGAATCAAGTTCGATCATGAGCTGCAGAACTTCCTCAAGCTTTCGGAGGTTATACGTAGTCAACCCAGATGAGCTGACCTGAACTGGCCCAGCTGACCTGACCTCCGTGAGCTCAGTCTAACACCCGCCCGACACCCACATCCTCCTCAGTATATGAACGTATTCTTGACTCAATGGGCTTTCCATAGAGTTCAAGAACACCGAAACGGAGTTCGATCTAAGGAGCTATGACCGGCTAGAGGTCACATTATCAAACTGATAACTGGTCTGAGCTGACCTGACCTGGCCGGAGCTTGGGCGTCTAACACCCGGTCTGACACATGCTATACCCACTGATATATGAATGGATTTCAATCGCCAATGGGCTTTCCATAGAGTCTAAGAACACCCAAACAGAGTTCTGACGAAGGAGCAGATCTCTCAAAGTTGAGGTCATAATGGTCAACCCGCACGAGTCGACTCGAATCGGCCGAAAGGACCGACCTCTGAGCTTCTGGTCTCAACACCTCGGTATGACACCTAATATCCTCTTTATGAATATGAATGGATTTCTGACTCAGCCGGTCATAGAGTCCACAACTCGAATTGGAGTTCGGATTTAAGGAGCGGGCACCTTCCAAAGTTGGAGGTCATGACGTAGTCAACCCGCACAAGTCGACTTGAACTCAGCCGAGAAACACCTGATCTTCGCGAGCTCGGTCTAACACCGGTCTGGCACCCAATATCCTTCTTCTGTAGCATATGAATGGATTCTTGACCATCGGGCTTCATAGAATCAAGAGCACCCGAATCGGAGTTCAGAATGGCGGAGAAAGCGCGAATCTCCAAAATTGGAGGTCATATGCAATAACCCACTGAGCCGAATTAACCTGGCCTGCCTGACCCCGACCTCGGTAAAGATCATGCTAATCCTGGCTCCACAGAGAACCAAATTGAGAAATTCAGTAAAACCAACATCAAGCCCATTTGATGTGGCTACAATTTACCTGAAGAATTTACTGACAAATTCCTTATTTATGTAACCCAAAACCAGTTCTGTCCGCTAATGCAGCGGAGATCAAACATGTACCCTTTCTCGTTCAACTTCAGAACTAAACCTTTCCCGTAACACATCTATAAGCCTTAGAGTTGTCTAACTCCATCCCAACAAGAAATGAAAATGGAGTTTCCAAACCCAAACTATAGACAAAAGAAAAGGTTCCAAACCATGTATCTAAACTTTCTATACCCAAACTAGACTTCCATACACACACACACACACACATAGTTTCCATACAAATATTCATAGTTCCATACAAAACCATACTCAAATTCCATACACTCATAGTTTCCATACAAATACTCATAGTTCCATACCTGTGATCTTTTTCCTTTCCTTCTTTCTTTCTTTTTCTTCTTTCTTTCTCTTTCTTTCTTCTTCTCTTCTTCCTTTCTTTCTCTCTCTTCCTCTCTTATCCGTTTTTTACCTCTCTTTTTCTCCAAGACCAAAATGAGATATTTATTTCATTTATCCTTATTCATCTTATCCCCTTTGTTTACTTTTTCTTTGAGAACTTTAATCATCCAGTCAATGATAAACTTCCTCTTTCCTTCAAGCCACTTGTCTCTTCCACATTTTTTCTTCCTTATTTCATTCTAATATCTTTATTTTATTACTCTTGGTCCTCCAACTCTCTTTACTCTTAATTTAACTTATGCATATTCCTACTTTGGCATATGAACTTATTATATTATAACTTTGGGTCATGAATTGTACTCTATTAATTTACCCTTAACTATTGTATTGATCCCAAGTTCTTGTTTATTTTATTTTATCTTTAATTTGTCTCTGATAAATATACTTTACTTTTATTATAATTCTAAATATGTTATAAACCATAGGTTATAATTTGGGGTGTTACAGGTGGCAAGCATATAAAACGGTTTTGGAAAAATATAGATTTTGCCAATATAAATATTCTCAACTTCGTGCTTAAAAAGGTGCAGTAGAAGACCTTTGAAGTCGATCGATTAAGCACACCAAGGAGGACTTTTAGAGGAGTTATCTCAAAGAAAAGAGAGGCTAAAGGGCCAAATTTAAAACTCCTTCATGGTGAGTGAATATGCCATCACTCAGTTGGAGCACTTGAACCCAATGAACCTCGATGTATGGGAAATACGGAACTTATTTCAATGCTTTATAGGATAGTTAGGAGTAAGACTAAGTATGAGGAAGGGGGAGTCTTGTCTCACTTAAGTCCAACATGTAAACTAATTGATATATAGTGAAACACCTTACATTTGGGCTCAGCCCTGTGGACGTAGACAATTACCGAACCGTGTAACCAAACCTTGCCCCCTCCATGTGTGTGTATGTGCATAATCTTTTCTATTTTCTTACTTCGTACACAAATTAACTCTACAACACTATCATAAAGAAGCTATTACACTTATGACAAAGTCTCATCAATTGATTCAAAAGATTCTAGAATCATCGGCTATAACAAACAAATATTAATTTTTCAAATAATTTTCTGATTTAGAATTTATCTGGAGATATAAGTGTTTATTTTGTTTTGGAACTTATAATTTTTGTGATGATGGGAAGCATTAATGATGGTTGTTATTTTGTTTTGGAAATGTTTGTGATGATGGGAAGCACTAGTGATGTTTGATGTTTTTTACTTTATTATATTTTATTATTAGATAAAAATTATAGACAATATTAGTGAGATATATAATTTTTATTTATATTAGGTAAGGTGTGCATCATTTTAAAAAGCACGTGCCTCAAATGCGCCTTGCGCCTCAAGGCTCCAAAAGGCTTTTACGCCTCAGTGTTCCTTAAATAACTATGAGTTCATGATACATCACTTTTCAATTTATAAAAAGTGTCTCAAAGATTTTAATGAAAAAAAAAACCTATAATATTTTAGTTTTATAATCACTTTGATGCATATGAAACAAAAATGAAGAGGATATAATGGTTCATTAACTATTTTTTATACTAGAAATTACATTTGAATGATAAATATTTTGAGTATACAATGAATCTTTACTTATTTTAATTTTATCATTGCTTACGATATATATATATATATATATATATATATTAATTTTTAGTTCTTTAGTTTTTTAATTCTTTAAAATTGCTATGACAAATGCTTATTTATTTAAATACCTAATTTTTATAAGTTCTTGGCTTAGGTGGTATTTTCACTCAACTGTTATAAGGTTGATAATATATATAAACACCTTAAAATAACGCATAAAAGTTAAAATACGCATTCAAACAATAAATAGCTTATTGAATAAAGTATATTTATGACATAATCTTTTATCTAATAAACCTCTTGGTAAAATAAGTTCTTAATTGTTGTTTTACCTAAATATATCATAGTCTCATTTCTTAAAACAGTTATTTGTTAATAAATAAACAAACAAAATAGTTAAAAAAATAAGCTTTTGGAAACACCTTTTCATTTTCAGGTTATAAAAATATATGCATTAACAGAAAAAAAAAACTTTGAAAACAGTTACCAAACAGACATTAAATTATCATGCAAAAATTAAAGACCAGAGCCTCATTAGGGAGATAGCCCTTGAAGAAGAAAAATAGCATAATAAAGTGCTTGGAATGAATTGATTACATGTTTTTGTTGAACTTAGAAGGTTTTTCTTGACCTGCAACAGGAGCAACTTCTTCCTCTTTTGTGGTGGTGAATGAGAATAGACATCTTGGTCAAGATACCTTCATATAAATTGAAACAGAGTGTAGTACAGAAACGACTCATTCCATTTAAAGCCAGTAAGACTCCACTCAATGGTCAAGGGTTTAGCGACTATAGGAAGTGGAGCAGCCTGAGTCCCACAACAAGACAAATACAAAAGAATAAAAAGAATATTTACCTATAAAAATGACCAACCATTCGGTAGAGCATACCAGAAGGTGGGAAAAAGGTGGCTGTGATGTCAAACAGCCCAACTTAGTGGATTTGAGCCAGGTCAATGGAGAATCATAGAAAATTCCAAAAGCAACATGGGTCTTTATTTCATTATGACAAAATTAACACTTCACTCTTAAGTTTCCTTATAAATTACTCATAATATATCAAATCCTGCGACATGGGAATTTGGGGTTTGGTATGGATGGAATGCCACAAATTGTTTCCTGATAAGGCATAAACAGCAAGAGTTCTGTGATAAGATGAATCTGATTAGACAGTCCAACTTTACCTATAAGCCTTGCAAATGCAGGAAAACAAGTCCAACACCTTATAAAGAGTTCTTTAGGGTTTCCCCAAAATGGATATCATAAAGACTAAAATTTTTGAGCGTCTGCTTAGGCACCTTAATGAAGTCTAAGCCAGTAGCTAAATTACTATATGCATTACAAAGATACCAAATAAGTGAAGCCGTATCCAGGAGATAACTCAATTGTTGTGTCAATGTGCTACATTTGATCGCTTTTCATCAACTTGAAAGTTTCTGGTTGGAGAAGACCCGCTAGAGTGGGGCAAGGGCAAGGCCTTTGTAATAAGCTCATTTGAGGATGCACCATGAGCTTTGTTCTTAAGCTCTGTGAGAATCCGTTGGGCTTCTTTGACTTCATCTTCAGCACTTGGTCCATGGCCTTCCCACGCATCAATCACTTGCTGCTGGAACTGAATTGCAAGCACATAGCTACACCATGCAAATAATAATAAAATTTCAGGTTACACATTTCTATCCACAACAGCAAACAATACTTGAGTCAGTATTTTATCTCAAATTCTGCAGTCTAATTGATCAAACAGAAAAGCGAATACCTACATAAAGAAGAACTAAGATGCGCTCACACAGCCTACAGGTGGTGCATTAAGTACTAGCAGAGCATATATAATTATAGTTTGAGTTCTCAGTCTAGATTGACATTAAGTAGGAGAATTTCCTCAAGAAACCATTTCTAGGCTCTATCCAGGAATCCTAATCCACTTAGCAACACAATGTTCCAAATCTTATGGCAGGGAGAAAGGGGCATGATTTGGTAATCAATGAAAATATAAGAAAGAAACTGCGTTGGAAACAGATAAATTCGTTAAGAAAACAATTCATTCAAGTATAAACAACCAGTCTAAATATACCCAAATCCTCTTAAAAATGAAGTGATGAATGTCATTCATAATAAAGACGACTTACCCCGTAGCTAGAAAACCAACCAACCAACAAACCTCTAGGATCACCCTCATACATTTGTGAAAACGAGTCAACTTAAAAACGATTTAGTTATATAATTAGAAGTAAAGTTTCCCACCTTATAGGGGGAATTCAGCAAGACGGAAAGGTGAATGGCCATTACAGGCTACACCCTTGTAGATTTTAGGCCCTTCAGATGAAAAACAGAATGTGTGCCCTAGTAAACAGTCAGCCATCAAAGTTAACTCTTAGTGATCATTTACCTTAAATATTTAACAGTAGAAAATCCTGATGAGACCCACTTGAGATTTTTCACTATCCATAGTGGCTTATATTGAAGTTATGATAAAAAATGACTGCTAATGGACAATTTCATATAAGAACTTCTGTTGTAAGCAACTCCAAGGAAGACACTTTAATGAACCAGCAGTCAGCAAGTCAAGAAGTTTCAATACATACAAAATACAACATAATACTAGTAGTCCCTGGGGCAAGCAACAGAGAAAGACATTGTCACCACGCCCAACATAAGCTTGGTTTTTGAGGATCCAATATTTTTCCTGCACCAGTTTTACCAAAACTCAATTAAAAGAAAGGAAAAATCATAACCAAAGCCATGTGTCACTGAGGAAATAATTGGGTCAGAACATGGAAAAATAAATAAACTTATGTAATATTATCAAGGAAACATTGTACAAACATGCGTACAAGAACACTAGTCAGACATGATCCAGTCCCCCCACTTTCTCAGCATAGGATAAATGCATCAAGAAACTGGAAGGGCCTGATCTGGTCATTTATGCAAAAGTCCTTGATGACTGATAAAGAAAAGCCAAAAGGAATGGAGGAACTGATAGAGAAAATCCAGAAGGAGTGGAGGATAAGACACTTGGAGAACCCAAGCATAACCAGCCTGTCTGGCAGGTATATTCTAGAAAGAAAAAAGGGGACACGTGGAGAAAGGAGAGAGGACCAGCTGGAAAGCAAGAAAATGGATTCAGTTATTCAAAAGGGGAGGAGGATGCTGTGTGAGGGAGGGGAGAAGTGGGAGAAAAGGGGCAAAGACCCTGGGCTGTGTTGCATCATAGATGTTTTTGTTTTATTTGTTTACAGTACCTTTTATAGCTACTTGATGTTCTTCTTTTGATGGATCTAAAAATGATGGTTGATGGAAAACAGTAAGGAGAACTAGAACAGAATTTACCAAAATTTATCTTGTCATTATTCTCTGTTTTGTACAATATAAAGTGGAATAACTCTTTGAAACCCAGAATAGAACCCCCTGATTTTCACTACTCAGTCCGATCTACCGGATGGGCTCCTGAGGAACCATGGAGACTAAAACTTAGGCTCACTTGGATGCTCAAGATGACCACATTCACCATTTAACCAGTCAGCTTGAGGCCCTACGATAGAGCCAGGAACGCCATTATTCACTGAGGGTCAGGACAAGTTCCAGGGAATGGTAATGCAATGGATGAAAAACCTAGACAAGCAACAAGTGACAGCAGACAGCCATGGCAGTCCTGATACCTCCACTGTTCTTCCCACCTCCTCTACCCCCACCACCCACACAAACACTGCAGGGCATCCCCCTCACGAATATACACAACCTTTGCAGCCACCATACGCCTTCCACATGACAAAACAGGTCAAGCTTCCCCATTCTCTGAGTTAATCCGTCAGATCGCATCAAGGGTAGAAACATACTTTCAAATACATGCCACTCTGAGTATCTAAAATTCCTTGGCTCACAAATGTATGGAAGGAGTTGCCATCCATTGCCCTCATGCCGAAATGACTACCAATTTGTCATGGGACGATTTCAAGAAGGAGCTCATGAACCGATTTGGTGGGGTGGCGAATCTCAATCCCTATGAACAACTAGCTGCCCTACGTCAACAGGGGTGCGTTGATGAATACATCGAAAATTTCGAACTTATAGCATCCATGATTTCAAGGGAAACGGAAACAATGCATCTCAGCAACTTTATAAATGGGTTAAGAGAAGAAATAAAAATTGGGTGAACTTGTTGGGACCAAAAAAACTTGCCTCATGGCCTTCACCACAGTAAAAAATGTTGAGTTGACTCTCGGAAGGAAAAACGGCATCGGGAGCAACAGTCCCCAACCTAGGGCTGATGTGGAGATAGGGGAAGATGGCCACGTGACCAACCACACCCCATTTAAAAACATGGGTTATGCAAAACCGAGTCAAGTTGGGTCCCCAACAACCCATAACCCGCAGGATATAACACCCTCATTTAATCGCCCTAGGGCTCCCACACAACCTCCCACCCATACTTCCTCTCTCAGCCATGCTTAATCCCCACGGCACAGGGGTTTCAAACACCTGACTCAATCGAAATGGGAGGACCCGTGCCAAAAGTATTATGCTTCAAATGTGGCCAACCATGCTCCCCGCAACACAAATGCCCTGACGAGTCAATGACGATGGTGAAATCATTCCTTCTCACCATGAACCAAACGATGGAAAAGCCCGAGAGGAAGGAGAATGCTAGATCCTAGACTTCATGGGTCTGGCCGACACTCCCATCATGTCCCCACAAACCCTAAAGCTACATGGAGTACTATAGGGGATACCCATTCAAGTCTTGGCTTCATTGAATGGAAAGCCTTTACAATTTCACATCCCACAAACTGGTGTCAAGGTTAGGGCTGCCCATCTATCTTTTTTTGGGAATACAATAAGGTTGGGTAACGGCCATCGGATCTGGGTTCAGGAGAAATGTGAGACTGGATGTCAAAATGGGTGATATTTCCTACAATTTATCAGCTTTGGTCTTTGAATTGGGCAATTTGGACATGATATTGGGCATGGCCTAGCTGAAAACCTTAGGTGAAGTCATTCATAATTGGAGGGAGTAATCCATGCGATTTAAACAAGGAGAAACATGGGTGGAATTGAAGGCCAATTCTTCAGCTTGGGAACCCCCGATCTCCTTGCAGTTTTGGTTGACCAAGCAAATTATGACGGGCAGATTTGGACAGCTAATGACCGGAATCCAACATCAATGGGAGAAATCACAGACTGCATTCCTCAGCAATAATTGTCAATTTTGCTAGAAAATTTCTAATCATTGGCAGAACAAACCAGCAGAGAAAGTGACATGGGAAGAGGAATTAGTATTCAGGAGCAAATCTCCATTTTCAGTCTTGAGGGAGTTAAGACTGCTCTTGATGAGTGGTGGAGAGGATAGAGAAAATCCAAAAGAAGGAATGGAGGATAAGACACTTGGAGAGCCTCTTGAGAATCATAAGATATTCTTAGGATATTCTCTGGTTTATCTTCTTCCTTTCTTGTACATTATTTTCCTTCCTTTTTGTATTTTATTTGTTTCCTTTTTGTGTCTTCCTGACCTATAAAAATAGGTAGGACCTACGCTATATTTTATTCACTCACTCATTCAATAAAGAAAAGCATTCTTTTCTTCTCTCATTTCACATGGTATCAGAGCCATGATTAGTTCTGGAGTGAGCCTTCTTTTCCGACAGTCATCTTCTTTGTCAAAACTCCAACGGACCTTCTCCAACGGACCCTCTCCAACGGACCCTCTCCGATGGACCCTCTCCAATGGACCCTCTCCGTCGGACCTTCTCCAACGGACCTTCTCCCCATCTTCCTCCCACACACTCCCTCTCCAATAACCCTCTTAGATCTTCTCCATTGGACCTTCTCCGACGGGCCCTCTCCGACAAACCTTCTCCAACGGGCCCTCTCCGACGACCTTCCTCCCCACGAACCCCTCCGACTCCGACCCTCTCCCAAGCTTAAGTACATATGTAATGTTTAGTGCATATGACCATATGTTCTAATTTGAGGGCGAGTGTTATAACTGGTAAGGATATTCTTAGATATTCTCTGGTTTATCTTCTTCCTTTCTTGTACATTATTTTCCTTCATTTTTGTATTTTATTTGTTTCATTTTTGTGTCTTCCTAGCCTATAAAAATAGGTAGGACCTCTGCTATATTTTATTCACTCACTCATTCAATAAAGAAATGCATTATTTTCTTCTCTCATTTCATAGAGCCCAAGCATAACCAGCCTATCGGGCAGGTATATTCTAGAAAGAAAAAAGGGGACACGTGGAGAAAGGAGAGAGGACTAGCTGGAAAGCAAGAAAATAGATTCAGTTATTCAAAAGGGGAGGAGGATGCTGTGTGAGGGAGGGGAGAAGTGGAAGAAAAGGGGGCAGAGACCCAGGGCTGTGTTGCATCACAGATGTTCTTGTTTTATTTGTTTACAATACCTTTTATTGCTACTAGATGTTTTTCTTTTGATGGATCTAAAATGATAAGCATGGAAAAGAGTAAGTATAACCAGGAACAGAATTTACTATAACTTTATTTCCACATATTCTCTGTTTTCCATATTGTTAGCAGTGAACTTCCTTTGAAACCCAGAATAGAACTCTTAGTTTCTATCAGTGACAGTGACATTTATCCGAAGGCGGGGAAGACACAACATAATCATCTCTAAGCACAAATTCAAATTTTTTACTGTGAAATTAGCACCATGTTAAGAACCAACCATTCTCACTCATAAAATAATATCTAGCTAAAAAACCAGTATGTGAAACCACAAAAACTTTCATCGTATTTCCATTTTGATGGGAAACTTCCCTTGTATTAGAAGTCCCCAAATTGGACTTTGTAAACAATGTCTAAGGTCCACATCTACTTTCTCCATTTTTTAAGGAAAACAAAGTAAAATATTAGACACTCCTAGCAAATGGGCGAACGGGAATGCACCAAAAGGCAAAGAACAAGAAGAGAAACAAAAAATACACTTTCCCCTATTTGCAACCTTACTAGTCAACAAAATCTAACATTGACAGGTACACCTCCATTAGACCTTCTTTAACTACTTTGAAAAACTTATTAAAAAGGTTCTAAGTTCTTGATCTAAAGGCCCCATATTGTTAAATGTCCTTCAATTTCTCTCTTTCCAAATAATTCAAAATAAACACAAACAAGCAGCTTTCCATGTTTTCTTCCACTTCTTCCTACCGAAGGATCTATGCCAACTTAAAAGGGTTGCTCCTCCTAAAGAATTTAGTATCTATACCATTCCAAAGAAGGAGAAGACCAGCATCCATGGCATTTTTGCTCTAGCACAATGAAGGAGAATGTGCTCCATGGATTCTTCCTCACCTTTGCACATAAAACAACTTTCACCAAAGTCCATCCTCTCCTTTTCAACTAAGCATAGCCAAAATTCCTTTTCAACCAACTTCCCAAGAAAAAAAGCTCACCCATTTGTTATAAATAAATCCATCAAAAAAGCTCCTATATCCTATGCTCCATCTAAGAATAATAGAACTCAACTAAGAATTTTTCTGTTTATTATGTCCATCCTATCTTCATCACCCTCTTTATTGATTTACATTTTCTTTGCAATCACAAAAGTAACGCTTCAACACCATCAAACTTCCAATTATAGAGTTATCTTCCCTCCTCATGTTGGCCTTGTAATCATTATGTATCTTTCAGGAGCTTTGTAGCGTTCTTAATATAATTGTCTTACTTATTAAAAAAAATATTAGAGTTGTTTTGAAAAGCAAGGAGTACAATGCTAGCCCCCCTTTTCAACATGCTCTCATACATCCATACCCAAGTATCTTTTAAGGTATAGCTATAAGATACAATGAAGGGAAAGAAACAATCAAAGTTGAACACACCATGTATATTTTACTTTTCATTCATTTTTCACAATAAAAAAAATTACTTTTGAATTCACCCTGTCTTTTCTTTATTGCCTTCCACCCTCCTATACTCTACAAAGAACACTTCACCACTCTCACCCCATTCCTCCCCCCTTCTTCCCCATATTTCCCAAGTCCCTTTCTAATGCAAACCTCTTAAACCATTTTCCAAGAAAAGCCTAAAAATGGCAACTACAAATGCCTAACTGTCTTTACTCTAGCACAACCATTCAACAGATCAAGTGAGACTTTTTTTCAAGTACTACTCCTCCCCACAAAAATTCCTTTCGAATCTTTTCCAATCTCACATTCACCATTCTTGGAATAATAAATAGGGATATGGTATAAAATTGGAGGCTAGACATGGTTGTTTTAATCAAAGCTCTATTTTGATAGGTATTGTTACTTCCACATTGCAAATATTCTCCAAAACCTCTCTTCCACCACATCTTAGACGACTGATGATTTGTAGGAAGGTCCTAGAAGAAAACCTGGATAAGTAGAAGGGAACACCCTCACTCTACCTGCTACCAATTCCTCTGTAATAATAACATTCTTCAATGGAATTAACTCACTCTTTTCTAGTTTAGTTTTTAGCCCATAAATTCAACTAAGATGACTAATTGATCGTTGCATGCCTCACAGAGAACTAGAGTATCATTAGAAAACAATAGGTGCGACACTTCCACCACCTCATTTCCTGGCTGCCACCTAAAAACTCTGATGGAACCTCCTCCCAAGCCTTTTAAAAGAACAATGGCAGTAGCATTAATGAGCATTAAAGAAGGAAAAAAAAAGAACCTAACAATAGGAGATATAATACTTAATCATCCAATCTACTTTCGAAACCTTTTTTCTCTATTAAATATAAGCAAAAATCCCTAATTAAGAGTGTCTAAAATTTATCAACCTCAACAAAGGTATTCTATGAGTTGGAGAGCATTCTACCCATCACTTCATTGAATCTATCAAGTAACATTTTGTTAATAATTTGTATAGACTCGCGAATAGTTATAATCCTTTCAAACATATTTTGTTCCACCTTCTGAATTGAGACCAAGAAAGTGGCATTTAAACCTCTTTCAAAGAGACCTCACTCATGAACCTGTAAATGCTACGAGTATACACACACACAACGCAACCAAGTTAATGAGGTATGCACATAAGCTTTATGTTGGGCTATCTCTTACCAGAAGACGCATTGCACTCAGGACCATCTATGTGAAATTAAGCAGTTAGAACCCTACCAAACATTTACTTTAGATGATAAGTTGACCTCTCATGTTGAGGAAATACCACATTGACAAGAAATGAATTATAACCCAGAATATCCGAAGACAGATGTCCACGATGAATAAATGCAGAACTATCCCCCACTATTCCAGTGAGCCTTCAATTCAACTACCATGTTAACAGATATGTGTCACATGTCCAGGTCAAAAACCATTTCAGATGCAGTGAAACAGAAAGAAAAGTTCTGGGACAAAGCAATCTAGGACTTCTTTGCTGACCAAAAAAAAAACCTAGGACTTCTTTTGTACTAGACCATAAATTACAGCAAATCCCAATTGTTCATTCAATGATGAGTTATTCCCTAAAGGTAGCCTTAGGGTAGGAAACAACGTTAATTGGCATAAACATCACATAATAAATAGCCATACACATTTGCAAAACTAACGCAATTTCAAACATTGCACGATAATGAACTATCATAAAATGAAAATGAAAAAAAGAACTGTATAACTCATCCATACCTTTCCATGGCACTGTATGCTTGAAAGGTTCTGGGCATGCCTCAACTGAACTGCATGATGAGAAATGCAAGTGAGACATCCATAACAGTCCTTCGATAGCAAAACACTGTGGCTGACTGAGGTTCATCTGTTCCAAATATGCTGCCCCCAAATTGTTGTAAATATACCCCACCCCAAAGTGCTTTGACCCAAAGCTCTCTTTCAACCTTTCCGCAGCACTCTCCAAGTAGGGAATGGCCTGTGCCACCTTACCTGTCAATAGAAGCAACCATCCTATTCTTGCAGAAACACTTCCTTCTGAGTGCTGTTCTTGTGGGAGCTTCTCAAGCATAGACAGGGTTCTCTTCAACAATGAAATTGCAGTTTCAAATTCATTCATAGTCTCATACTGCATTGATATCTCCATGTATGCCTCAGCAACTTCAACAGGAGACACCGCTTCTCTCTTATCAAGAACTCCACAGGCAACCTCTAAGCACCTCTTTGCATCTACAAACTTTTCCTGACTACACAAGGCTTTTGCCATTGAAATAAAAACCAGTGCTCGATTCTCACTCTCTTTATCAGTCTGCTGAACAACACCCTTTAGAGTATTTTATGGTTTGCTATACTTCCTCTAATGCACGGCATATTTGCAGCATCAATCTCTGCATCGTACAGTTCAGAATGGAGACCCCAATTCCTCAAAACCTTCTGCGATAACTCATTCTGCTCCAATGCCTTCTGGTGCTCTTCCATCCCGGTATAAATAACCCCAAGAAGTCGCCTATCATGCGTGCCAATTTACTGAATTATTTCAGTTCTCTCTATGTATCTCATCATTCTTCAACAAATGCATGTTTTTGAAAATCTGTAAAGTGGTGAGGCTTTCAGCCAAATCTCGATATGCTGCACCCATTTCCTCTTGCTATCTTTTCCAAAGTCATTTCCTGTATTTTCCAAACACTTGGTTAGATTCACAAGAGCTTCCTCTCTCTCCCATGGCAAAGCTCATTCGCCAAACTGCTGACTGCGTGGAAGCACCGGCCTATCATCAACACTACAAGAACCTCCTGTCCTACCCAGTATCCGTTAGCTCTATTATATCCCAAACTGTCATTAAACCTCAAGCTATAATTAGTAGAACCCATTAATTGTAAAAGTCATGGAAACAAGTAACGAAGGCTATCGCTTTTATCTAGAGCCTTAAAAGTTTCATTAGGCAAAAGCCAGAGCCTTTTCAGGGCTCTTTACCTTCTTAATCCAGCAGTTTGAGGCTGAGTTTCAAGGAAGCAACCCTAACTCTTTCTCATCAAAAGATGATTCCATTTCTTGAATGCCTACATTCTCAGTTGAAGTTGTAGACTCAGCACTCTCTTCAAGCTCCGATCTTTTCTTTGATTTTTTCTCTGTCTCGAGGAGTTGGGTGGGGAGTTTTGGTCTGGGTATTAGACTTGAGATGGGGCTAGTGAAATGGGTTGGATTTGGTTTTGAAAGTAGAAAACCACTGGTTTTTGCAGGGTCTGATGTGCTGGATGGTGATGATGATAATGATGCAAACATGGTCATTATAAAAGAGAAGCGAGTGAGAGTTCCAATATATGGAATTTCTATGATAAGAGTAAAGGTCCTGTAATAGGTATGAAATGAAGTTTAATAAAGCCTTCAAGTGGATACCCTCCTGTGCATAAACCTTTGAGAAACCTTTATTCAACTGTCTCCCTCTGTTTCTGGTGAACACTTTCACAAGTATAAAAACAAATATTCTTATACCAACTACTACTAATGCAAAATTAATTCAATCTTAATAAGCTTTGGTTTAGCCTCTTCCTTAACATATGATATAACATTTCTCCTCCAAAAAAGTATATAATAAATATTCTTTTTTGCCTCAAAAAAT
The DNA here is from genome assembly GCA_016808115.1 of Tetrastigma voinierianum. NCBI lineage: Eukaryota > Viridiplantae > Streptophyta > Magnoliopsida > Vitales > Vitaceae > Tetrastigma > Tetrastigma voinierianum. The sequence continues at coordinate 67,509 of JAEQBH010004118.1, forward strand.
AAAATAAAATTTTTAATCTGAATATAATAAAAATTCTTCATACTGGGTTCTATATTAAGGAAAATTGATGAATTTTATTGTTATAGGGTTTCTTTATTTTCCTTCCAATTTTCTCTCATTACTTCTGGTTCTTCTGAAAAATTCAAGAGGAATAAAAATAAAAGGGAAGAAAAACCAATAAAAGAAAATTATTATCGTAAAGTCATAAATTATTTTTATTTGAATTTTCAACCCTATTATATTTTTAATTAATGAGCATGAAAATTAAATAATTCTTTTGACATTTATTCACTTTGTTCCTGACAAATTTGTCCCAATGGGGACTTAGAACACTTTTCATTACGTTAATTTAGCTTCAAACCGTTGAGCTAAAGCATAGAATTAAATAATTTTAAAATATATAAAATTCTAAACCTGACTTTAATATTTTTAAACATTTATTTATAAATTCACGCCACTCAAATATATTTGATTTTCTATGCCCTTGAACTTGAAAATAATAAATAAAATAAAATAAAAGTGAAAATAAAAATAAAAAAATTAGTTTGCACTTTAATAAATAATTATGTGTTTATTCCAACTCATTTTATTTGTTTACTACATTTTCTATAAGTCACCATACAAAATCATGAGAATTGGTAATGTACAAGATACATAAATTATAAGATTTCCAAACTGAATGCATCAAAATTTACTTCTGTTAAACCTGGTGACGCCCAAATCTGTACCGCTTACTTCACCGCCAACCTCGCTTAAAATCTATACATCTCGTATCATGAGACGCATACATGAGTAAAAATGCCTCTTGGGCTCATAAACCAATACTCATAAAATATTCAACCAACTATCTTCAATAGTCCAATAGTTATACATTACTCTTAATACAAATACATATTAAAATTTTCAATTCTAATACATATTATCCAAAAACATCAAAGTCACAACCCTGGCTTCAAATCGCCTCTAAGACGGAGCCCGTCTCAAATGCCCTCATCTCAAAAAACAGGTTTCATGGCGGAATAACGCCAGATTTAATCACTTAAATCGCTACTCTCCACCTAACAAGAGCATAATGCTTTCCAAAATAAACACACACTAAGAACGCAGCGATTCTACTTTAATGGTCTCGCACGCCATTCCCACGCCTCAGCCCTTCACCGACTCACTCACACTTGCCTAAGTCGCGTGGCGCGAGAAAAATAATCATTTCAAAACAAAACTCGCTGTTTTCGAAATATACTACCGCGTCTGCAAAATATGTGACTCACTCCGAGCGACCGTTGGTGAGCTTCAAACAGTTTCACAGCCCTCATCCGAAATGATCCGCCGTGGCCCATCTCAACCCAATTCTCTCGAAAATCATACCGCAAATTCCTTTCGCAAACTACGCTTGCCGTAAATTCACGCCACGTGACTCACACCCTAACTTCTGCGCTACGAAATGCGATAATTTAAAATGCATTATGCCCTTTTCAAAACCATTTATACAATATGTCAATGTGCATATTTTCAATCAACTACAATTACACACATGTAATTCAACATATCAACCATCACCCAATTTAGCTCACTTGAGCAAATCATAATCTCATCTCCAATGGCTTACAACACAATTTTATTTCATATAATTGTGTCATTGTGTTAACACATTAAAATCATGTCTTAACCTATCTATTTCCACACATGCCAAGCCATTCGTTTCAACAATTCAAGCACACCACATATGGACGATTTTGGTCCAATTCACACAAACCCGGGACTGATTTTAAAAGTCCCAAAAATAGAGCATAAGTCGTCTGTGCTCACATTGTCATTCCAACCCTGGCCCACTTTTTGAAACCAATTTCCTTGACCATTTCAGCTCCATCACCAAAGCACAATTTATGTATTAAATCATCACATAACACCCAAAATTTTAAACTACTAATGACCGCACAAATGGGTCTCAAAATTCCCACATTTTGGTCCCAAGATTCGTAATCGATCAAACAGCCCACTGTGGATCTCAAATTCAACACAAACATCAACAAACACTTAAACCAAGAATAAAACAAGCAGGATGCAGATCTCTACCTCACGGAGTTTGTCAAAACTCCCAAAACCCAGACCACGCCAGAAGACTCGATGTGTAACCACTTCGCTCGACCCAAAGCGATCCGACTCAACTAACACCCGAATCCTAGAGAGAGGTTAAATTCTCTCTATCTCTAAAAGAAAAATCACAAAATGGCTACTGTAACTCCATTCTTCCTTCTCGTTTTCTTTTCCTTTGTTTTTATTCCTTCATTTTGCTTTTCTTTTCTTTTTCTCATTTCTCTTCTCATCCCCTTTAATTTTCCTTTCTCAGATTTCTCTCCTTGAAAGATTTGACCGTATTAGTCAAAAATATGGTTTCCTCCTCCTTCCTCAAGCCAAACGCGCGCTTCCATTTTCCTTCTTTTTCTTTATCTTTATTCTTTATGACATGCCCTACATGCATTACTTTAATACGAGCCATGACCATGTTATCTGGTGCATTAATGCGAAATGATCTTTTACGCCAAGCTGTCACACTCTGGCGCCGCTACGTTGGCCATCCCCTAACTCACAGCACATCCGACACCCAACGCCTCGAAAAACGCAAATTCGACCGCCTCAATTCAAAGAAAATCGATAAGAGCTTAAATTTCTCATGGTATCGATTCTTGCCTTTCGGAGGTCCGCTTTCACATCCGAGATCTAGAAAATTCCCCATTTTTAATTAAATTACGATTTTACTCCATTCGAAAATTTACTTTTCTAAGCCACAAACTCGAATTTCCTACTTTGACAATTCCATATAATCTAAGCGGAAAATATTTTGAAAATTGAACTGAATCGAAAGCTAAGAGAAAACTGTATAAACTAACATGAAAGATAACAAATTTCATTGTATAAATAGATTGAAAAATGAAATGCAAGAAAACTTTAAAAAATAAACAAAATGCTTGAAAATAAATATAAAAATAAGATAGAAATCAAAAGATGATTGCTGAACTTGTAGAAAACTAAAAGAAAATGTTGAAATACTCTTTTTTGAGTGTTTGTTGATGATCCATATGCTTTGATTCTTTGATTCCCTTTTAGGCATTCATGATTAACTGGGCCCTAGCCCACCCTCCAATAACGGTCTATCTCCCCACTAGAGTCTTGTTTCCCAAGTCACTTCTCCACTAATGTCTTATTCCCCAAGTAACTTCTCTCCACTAAAGTCTTGTTTCCCAAGTCACTTCTCCACTAATGTCTTATTCCCCAAGTAACTTTCCCTACTTCCAATAATTATTGCTAGGTCATGTTATGTCTTGGCGAACAAGTCTCCTATATTTTCTACCTTTAAGACAAAGTCTCAATATTTTTAGCTAATAGCCTTGACAAATTATTTAAAAATTTCATAAATATCCTTGGACCTTTTCATTGAAATACATTCTCATGGTATTGAGCCTTTTCTGACTGGATTATACTAGCTTGACCTTATCTGTTCACTTATTCCATCACCCTTTGACCAAAAAATTATTTAAATACCATATAGACCCAAAATATTATTTTTTAATGCAAATAATTTTTAAAATATATAAACTTTCCCAGAGTTAAAACCAATACGAAAATCATTTTTTTCTTTCCTAAGATATACTATCTGGATTCTAAATGAAGCTTCAAAATTTCGTAGAATAACTTGGGGTGAGGAAATCATTTTCCTTGATATTTTTCAGCCCTGTACCTTCCTGAACCAAACAAACTCTCTTCCTCCTCCTCATGTAGCAATCCTTCATCAATGGAACAAAAACAGTGCATGGCAGATCAGAGCAACAGGGCACTGCAATGGCTGAAAGAAATGTTAAATGAAGTAGGGAGGGATTGCAGTAACAGACTAAGCAATAGCTCCAGTCTCCGTTTGAACTCAAAAACATTGATGCCTAAATCAAACCTAAAAGGCATTGATTGATAAGAACAAATTAATACACTATCTGAATTGGAATTTGGAATAAACATAGGCAGTAAGTAAGTAGTGTTAACAGGTTATGAATTTGAAGGTGACTTTTTGGACACTATTGGGCCACCTTCCCAATTGAAGAGCTGAGGCCAGTCCCATATCTAACCTCATAATGAATTATGTACACCAAAGAATACAGTGTTTCCTGAAACCATAACATAGAGATCATAGTCTCGGACAACCCCCCATTCATATTCTTCTGTATCTGTAACTAGAATGAAATTGCATGCATGAATCTCAAGAGCTCCAGGTTCTGGATTCTCGTGTTTGCATCACCAGGCGACCTTCTGTAAATATCGTCAAAATGAGTCATAAATCTCCTACATCAAAGTCCATGAAAGTGGTACGCGATAATGGCTTGTTGGGGTTCCTCCAGTCCGAAAATTCTTCATCCAAACTTTGCTGCTGGTCTCCTTCTACATCCAATGTTGTTGTCGTCTTGTGATAATGATAATTCCTCCATCCGACTTCTTGTTCTTGGCACAGAGAATTGTGAGAATCCCTCCAGTCCAAGTCCAAGTGTTGCTGCTCATGATCCAGTGACCTGTGAGGTTCCCTCCAGTCCAAGTGCCGTTGCTCGTGGTCTTGGTCTGGTGGTGACTTGTGTGAACCCGTCCAGTCCATGCATTGTTCAAGATCCAGTGACCTGTGAGGTTCCCTCCAGTCCGAGCAGTGCTCTTCTTCTTCTTCTTCTTCTTTTTCTTCATGATCAGTTGACTTGCGAGAATCCCTCCAGTCCAAGTAGTTGCGGGAATCTCTACAGTCCAAGCGTGGTTGTTCAAGATCCAGTGACATGTGAGCTTCCCTCCAGTCCAACTGTCGTTCATGATCCAGTGACTTGTGTCCTGTTTGATGGTCTGGTGACTTGTCAGACTTGGTACGATCCAATTTTTGTTGTTGTTCATGGCCCAGAGATCTGTGAGACTTCCTCCAGTCTAAGTCTCTCCCTTGCCCTTGCCCTTGCTCCTCCTTTTCCTTGGGGAATTTTATCTGAGAAATTACTGCTGATAGTTAAACTGGGGTGCTGGTTGAAATCAGGAGGCTCGCGAAAACTGTCTGGGTGTCTGCGCCATGTTGACTGGCTTAGCCCACCAACGGCTCTCGGTAGGGTGGGACGCATGACCTGAGCTTTATGCTGCAATAAATACACTTTCTCGGAAGAAGTGTCTTGAGGTGGAGGTCAGGATGACTTTTGTGTTCGATCATGAAATTGCGGACAAAATCTCCATTATATCTTAATTCCCTTTGACAGTTGAAAGCATCCAAAATCTTTAGTATGTCTTTTCAGCTACTTCATAAGGGTGTACTCTAGGAATAAGGGTTTGAGTTACCATTTTCGGGATGAGGTCTAGAGGTATAATACCAATCAAGAAGATATGGATGACTTTTTTGCTCCACATCTACGACCCAGAGAGAACCTGGCTGATATCCAAATCCAGGACTATTCTGTAGCATTTCTCTTGAGAACAAACCATTTCTGTCAATTTGGCCACGGAAATCTGGGTACCCTGCACTACATTCTAGCAGCAGGCAAATATAAAATTTAGCCCCATGGCCTTGCAATTTTTCTTCCCTAAAAGTTCTAAGTGTGGACAGGAACTGCTTTCCCTGAGCATCTGGTTCCCATGAAGGGTAACTGCTCTGAAAGCTGCAGTGAAATTAGATCCAGTGTGAGAAGCAGTGCAAGATATATATATATATATATATATATATATATATATATATATATATATATATATATATATGCTAGTGTGTGTATATATTCAATTTGTATCTAACAAATACAAGAAGAATCAGAAGCATCTATAACCACTACGAGAACAATGCTTCATGGAATGCTATTTCTAAATCATACCTCAAGAACGAGCTTCCCCACCCTGAGAACTCCTCTGAGATTCAGATGAATTACATGGTGAACCATAATTGCTATTTCCATGGTTTTGGAAATCAAAGACGCCAAACTGCCATGAGAGAGAAAATTGGCATAATTAAAATTTTGATCGTTTTCTGAATGCAACAAAGGAAACCAAGCCATGTTAACAGAACCAAATTTACCAATGCAGAGAATTCAAACTAAAAATAGAAGAGATGCAAGAAAACTAAAACCTGCAAACATGACCAACACCTTCAACATGCACTGTGAAATCTGCAATGAACTGTAAAATGTCATCCACCCGCTGCAAAATAAATACAGGTTTATTATCAGCTAAGAACAGAAATAGGAAGTACAGTGCAGAAAAAGATATCAGATAATTAGTCTGAAAATATGTTGAATGACCCCACCTTTGGAACAACAAATAAAAGCAAGTAAGGAGTAAGAAAAATTGATGCAATCTCCTCCAGTAACATCATTCCAGTATACTGCATCACCAAAAATTGTAAAAACATAAGCACCAGAAGAGATTCAAATATCTTTATAAGGTATAGGGTGGAAAGAAATACAAAAAAAGGGGGAACAACATAAGTGGTCCTGATTTATCCAAAACTTAAAATTTGTGGATAAGTCATGATCTACCAATTTTCTCAAGGATGTCAGTTTAAAAAACACGCATCTAATTGCTTGGCAGATATTGAAGAATGCCACTTCACTGCACAACTTGGAGATCAACAGGGGCACCAACAACAGAAGGTGAAAGATCTAGGTTTTTCCACTAGGCTACTCATGGCAATCCCAGTTTTGGTAAAAGCATGAGGCAATACCAACTACCTCCGCCAAAGGAGAGAAAGAACAGTAAGAATCTATGCCAGCAGCATTCTCCCCCTTTAGTTTTCCCCTCTAGGTCTATCCAGAATCCTATAGTTCCTCCTGCTTATTTTTCTCACTGGGAAGCGCCCTAGGTAAGGTACCAAGTGCTTGACCAGCTGAAAAACAGGATTACTCTTGTTAAATAAATGTTTTCTTTGTAAGGAAGAGGTTAAGAGATTCACATGCTCATTCATTGCCCAATAGCGCAGATGCTTTGGGATCTTTTTGGCCACGGTGGTTTTAAATTTCAAGCTCCCCGTCAGGGTTCGCTAAAACCCTCCTTGCTTGGCAAGGCACTAAGGTGAGCAAAAAGCGTAAGAAAATCTGGATGGCTGTCCCTCTTTGTTTATTTTGGACTCTTTGGCGGGAAAGGAATATGGAGGCTTTTGAGGATGTAACCCGCTATGCTCACAGAATGAAGACTACTTTTTTGTGTACTTTGTGGTCGTGGGCAAACTTGTACAGTGTGGATAACACTGATTCTTTGGTGAATTTTTTGACCTGGTTGTGTATAGGAGTTTAGAAGGTTTTAGGTTCCTGTATACCTCTAGTGTACTTTATGGGAGCTTTTTGCTCTTTTTTGATATAGACATTGCTTTTTACCAATCAAAAAAAAAAAGGAATCTATGCCAGCAGATTACCTGAAACAAGGTTTCAAATTCTATTCTAACCAACTCAGAATTTTCTTTTCCACGCCATCTTTTTGGTAAATAGTGTGTATGTTGGACCACCAAAGACATTGCCCTTCCGATCGCTGGACTAGAAGCTCATCTGAGCCATAGCAGCCCGGCTAATAGCTGTTATAGTTCCAAACACAGCAGCGTACCAGAACAAGTTGCGACCAAATATCTGCATTTTACCATTAGAAAAGAAGGAAAAAGAATAATTACCTCATTTGTTATTAACACATTATGCATGAGGCTTAATATATACAATCTTAGTGAAAATACATTACATGGCCTTCCAGCAGAGATTCTTCAAAAATGCTAAGGAAGATTAGAACAGCAAAACCTCCAAAAACAAAAGAGATGAACTTCGCAATAATTGATAAAATAGGAGATGGAAATTGCTTTAGATAATCAGAAGCATGTACTACACTGCTGTTAATCCGATGCTTGAACAAAAGATCAACCTGAAGTACAGAAATGATTGGATATTAGTAGGATATTATGAATTGTGTTTATAGTAGGCATGCATATCAGTTTGAAACCAACAAGAGAGAAAAGAGGCCAAATATGGAGGGGGAAAAGTGATTAATTTGAATAAACAGATTATTACTAGATCTAATCTTCTATATTTGGATAAGTCGTGGTAGATTGTATTTCAGTTGAATACAGTGAGGGCTCACATATAGAAATTAATTTGATATCCTGTCTGGTAGGCTACAAAAGGACCACCAAATAAAGAGCTTGGCTAACCTACACTTTTGCAGAGAAACAGCATGTGAAAGGAGAAAAAAATCTTTAATATCAAAATCAACCCAGCCATGCTACCCACTCTGACCAACTGCTTATGACTAGGGACAAAGAAATGAAATCATTAATAGTGAATAACCTATCTCAAACCAGTGCAGAAGACAAAAATAGCGGTTGAGAGTTGGAATGAGCTTGAATGTATAAATGAACTTTCCAACCTTCTGGCTAATATATCTCTCTCTCCTAATCTCAGCGCAGTCATCAGCTACAATCTGCCTTAGGAAAAAAATAATTGGTTTCGCAATACACCAGAAGGTGAATTAAAGAAAGGAATAATACCTCATTGAATTCCCTAAGATCCTTTGTAATTTGACCATCTCCGAGATGATGCTGTGGTTGGATGATTATAGAACTGTTCAGCATGCCTCAAGAAGCAAAATACCAGAATAAAGATGACTAGAAATGGAGAAAGTAGAAGCATCACAATCCCAACAACCATAAGCCTTTTCTTCAATGCTTTAGGATTAGAAATAAAGTCTCTTCGAACACAAAAGTTTCTGCAAAAACAGTGTGTATTGAATCCATCATCAGAAATCATACATCAATCATAAACAACATTCAGAGTTTTACTTTTACTCTTTTATGTCTAGTGGTTATATAAAGGACCATTTCTAGCTTTCTTCAGAACAAACTTTGTTTAAAGTATGAACTACATCCAATAGCTAACCCACCAAAGTTTCCAAATTAACATAATAAGTAACAAGTAAAAACTGTGAAACAATGTGATACCATTTGAAAGAAGTTGGTTGATAAAAACAGGTAGCAGCTCAAATCAAGGAAGCACACAGCAAGAGATTGGAGTTAGTTGCCTTTCAACCATTCAGTTAGACTAAATTCCTTCTTGGAACACCATCACATTAGACCAAAAGTTTTGAATATTTGTGTTCAAAAGAATTTAACCGATTCTAAACTAGCTGCAAACCTAATGCAACTCTCCACTCCCGGGACACAGTTGGTGTGTTTGAAGATGATCCTAAATAAATTAAGCCCCAAAAAAGGGTGTAGCAATGATATTGTTAGGCCCCCAGTGCATTTTACATATGCAAAGCACAAGAATTGTATGGCTACAAAGGACAATGTGGAAAGCGCATAAGAGAATGTTATTCTGTTATTCGGTATTATTAAAGGAGCGTAGTGGGAAGGGGGTGAACAAGGAAGAATTTGGGTAATTCTCTGTACGAGGGTTGGGGGAGCCTCTCGAATTGCTCACCCCTCCCCTGTGTCTCATTCTGTTATCAATAAGCATTTCATTTCAGTTCTCTCTTTCTTTGCCCAACCCCTATCAGATATATTCCAAAGACATCACCTGTCCCAAAGTTCATTCATAATTGGTGTCTTCTGTACTATAACTTTTAAGCACCTCATTTGGAGATAAATCAGGTGGAGCCTCTTAAGCTCAGGCCTGAAGAAGTTGATTTGAGGTTCCAAGAAAGGCCCAGCTATCTCACTATGCTCTTATTACAAATGCTTTATATTGCTTAGGATCATCTCTTTTTCCAGCTAAAGAGATATTGGTTTCAAGAGTGCCAATCTAAGGTTTGTTTCTCTATTTTGGGAGATGACATAGAAGAAAAAATTCTCCAAATCTGATCAACTTACTAAGCAAGACTGTACTATAGTAAGGCAGAGTTGTCTTAGTAAAGACTACGAATCAGATAAGAGCATGCTTATACATATGAGTTTGAGTATATATGATCTTTAAGTGGTCTTTTAAGTTTCATTTTGTTTGGTGTATTTGGGTTCTTTCTAATTTGATTAGAGATATCTTATCAATTGGCATAGTAGTTGGATCTCTCTTTGTGTCATACCCAGACTATCTAGAAAAGAGGGTAACTATAGAAATTTTTGAAGGCCAGTTGACTTTGTACCAAAAGTTTCTTTAAAATCCTTGTACATGTGGGTAAATGGATTTAAGGAGAATTCAAAACTCTCCTTCGTTGATTTGTAGATAATAAGAAGTTGGCCAATTAGAAGCAGATTGTAATGACTACATTAGACTTGTACAGCCTTTTCCTTCTTTTTAGGTGACTTGTATGCATCATGTGTTCATGCATTATACCCCATATTTTGTTAGACAATTCTTTTATACATTTTCTTTTGAGTTGTCATCAGTATGATCAAGTAGTAAAAGTACCAAGGGACAATTGCTTCAGAGAAACAGGGAGAAGCATACAATAAAAATATATATTTGTTAATGTCACTGGTTTATATCCATTTAAAGGTAGCATCTCAAAGTAATTTATAATAAGCTGGCCATGTATCTTCAAAAAGAAGCGTGTGGTTTATATCCATAAGAACAAGAAGAATGAGATGTGAAACTTCAAATTTTGGATTATTTGGCTACCAAATACAAGCAAAAAGCTTTTGAAAATAATGATTAAATGACTAATAGTAAAATTGTTGATTCTTTATCATTAATAGAGGTTGGCATATACCTGTGGGCTCATTGCTGATTAATTTTGTAGATTGGTTGTTTTGGATTATTGAATGAAACGACAGTAGAGCTTTTGTAAGAACAAATACCAGTAATAAAACTCCCATTGCTTTACTATCTTTAAGCTTAGGTTGGCATATATACCTATTGGAAGCTCCATTGCCTTTGTTTTAATTTTCTTAATTGGTGGTTTTGAGATTATTTGGCAGAACCACAAATCAAGAGCTTTAGTAAAGACAATATAAATGACCAAACTCTCATTGCTTTACTATCTTTAAGCTTGAGCTGTATAGGCTGATGAAATCATTCATAGTTTAAATTTTACAGTAGAATTGGGTCAGTTCTCATTGGTGTTAAGGTGTTTTTGGTGTACTCTATGGTATACCATTTCTATATGAAGAAGAAGAAAGAAGATTTGGGGAGAAGTAGCCAGTTCAGAAGCTCCTTCTATAAGTGTGTGTACTCATGGTATATAGTAATTCTCTCTATCCTTTTCTTTTATAGTAAACGATTTGTCTTTGGGACTTGAACCATGAATCAGAAGAAGTTTAAGATAGATCCCATGTAATATGTGTGGAAAAGCCAGTAACAACAAATAATAGTAAGAGATTTTCTCAAACATGCTCACAGTGTACCAATTCAAGGGTCCATTCAAGGGTCTTTGTCAATATCAGATGTGCTGCCTCCATTTGGAACTTCAGTTTTACAGCTGGGCCGACACCTGGGACCTTGTGAGATACTGGAAAAGCAGAACTCTTGTTGACATTTCATTAAGTAAATTATATTCGCATCAATGCATCACTACATCATGAGCAAAATCATAATACAAAGTTGTTTGAGAACTTTTTGACAGTTCTTCTAATAGGGGTGAGTGCCCATGGATAGTTTGGAATCTCAATTCTTAAATTGACACTAGAGACTGCAAAATGACAACAAATTTAAGATTGATTCTAAAAGCAGCTTAAAAAGACTCCCAAAAACAATACCTTATAAAAAAATTTAAAAAAAAAAAAGAACTCCCAGATACAATTTAAGATATTTCACACAACATTGAATTTTAGATCTCGTTTAATTGCACATTGTAATAAAGTATTATTACAAGTCTCTTCATTGTGCAAAAAATCTCAAAAAACAAAAGATCCAATAGACAGAAAATAAGCCCAAATATCCAACAATAATAGCTTTTGAAAGTGTGAAGGGGGTTAATGGATGTGATGAAGCGCTTCCTTAGAAAGATCACAAGGCTTAGTCAGATTCAATAGCATCCATCCCACATTTTGCATTGCGAAGCCATTCAATCACTTGAATAACAGCTTTGAAGAAGCTATGGGTGAAACCCAGGCTGAAGCTCAACTATCCATTTATGATAATGCACCAAAAGTATATCACAATACCATGGTTTTAAGCAGTTTCAAGAACAGGTCTAAATCAGTGATTGGTTCCACATTCCTGCTCTCACCATTGAAAGTCAGAGAAGGGGCTTTCGCCCCGAGGATGAGTATCATGACAATCCAGACAATTCAATTTTAGGAAACACATCATTTAGCAATCCAGTGGTCAAAGATGATTCACGCGCCACTTCCATTTAAATATACACAAGGTATCATGCCTTTGCCCTCTGAACATCATTCACAAACAATAACAGGGTAAAGCAACAGTCCATTCCCCGAGCAGCTTGAATGATCAAAGCAACATGCTGGAGAAAAGAGAGAATCAAACTACTCCCTTTTAAAATATAACATGTACCTTAAGGTAAGAAGCGGTTATGCAAATTTGATTAATAGCCGAGGAGAGAATTACATCTAAACAAACAAAACTAAATGCATGGTACAAAAAGGATAAATGTTAATAACAAAACTAGCAAACCCAAAGCAGGTGGGGGTTAGGGGTGCTGTTCAATAACTGATATTTTAAAATTTGCCCATTTGAGGGTGAAACACTCTGTTAACAGCAACCACTAACAAATTGATATTTTTTTAATTTAAGCCTTGCTCACTCAACCACAGAACAGAGAATGTCAATAAAACAGCTAGGGAACTGTAATGATCTACTGGGTTTTATTATGCCATCTGAATCAGAGACCACCTTGGAAATGATAAAGTGAAAAGAAAGCACATGGAAAAGCCTGTTTTCTCCTGTAAAAGGAGTACAGAGGATTACTAAAAAAAGTAATTTGGTGAGACAAAACTTAAGTGTTTGTAGTAGATTTTACAAGACGCTTCCTAACCTTTTTACTTGAATATTTTATCTTCTAAAGAGTTAGAAAAGCTATAAACATTTTCCAGAATCACTAGCAAATGGGCTTTGATCCACTCAAATGTTATTACAACAGTAAGCACTCATATTGCAACAATTGAATCTTACAAATGAGCAATTTGCAGAACACTAATCAATGACATGACATGTCATCAGATCGAAATCTATTTTGATTACCTATACAGCCTTACCAAGGAAAATAGACACAGCCTTTAAGGCCCCTCTCAACCGTCAGTAACGTGTGACATTGTGGTTTTTTCAGGTTAAACAGATGAGCATCAAACAATTTGTAACTAAGAAACTTTCCTTCACATAGCAAGTGAACTTCTCTGTTCCACAACACCTCTATGATCTTCATCCGAGAGTAATCAACTATATTTGAAATCAGATTTTCTCTTTACAAGTGATTGAAATAAATGCATGCCAATGCCTAACACTTCGCTCTTTCTCAGTTAATTCCTAGAACCATTAAACCATCCCATACTTCTTGACAACACACCTGAATGTCAAAGCATCTTGAAGTCCATCAAAGTATTTGCCAACACTTACACCTGCAACTGCAACTAATCACTGTTGACTAATCACTGAAGCTGCTTAATAAACAAACAGATACAAAAATGAATTCAAATTGCAAATCCAGCCTAAAGTTAACTTTCTCACCAACCAACTTGGGCTTTAAGCAATGCAATCAATAGGGTTCAACAGCGTTACAAACACAATGCAAATCAAGCTATTAAACAAACATTCATTCACCAATCCCAGAACCCAGTTAACTGAATTGCAGAATTAAGACCCACAAAAGTGGTGAGAGGGTAGTGTCATTATTCGACTATACAATCGTTGAACACGATTATAGAGGTGACATCTGCATCAAGAAAGAATAAGGCATTATAAGGAAAAACATGTAGTGATTATCGTTTTCATATGATTAAAACCATGAACCTTACTAGCAAAAAGAAGGAGCTAGTTTTGATCACTACACGAAAACCCCATATACCCACATCAAATAAAAAATAAGAAACAGTTCAACCCAATCACAAGACGACCAATTTCAATTTCAGAGACCCAACAAAACAAAAAAACAAAACATATGCAGGAAAATAAAAATTTTACCTGTAACCCCAAGAAAAGTCGGGGTTGAGCGACGACAATCAAAGAAAGTCGAAATAGCAGAAACCCAGATGGGCTTCAGGGCGAATGAACAATCAGACTGAGAAATCAGGGTGGGAAGAAGAGCGAAAGAGAGGGGTTGGGGTCATGGGAAACAAAAAATATAACAAAATAAAAAATTAAGAAAAGGAAGAAAACCAGGAGAGAATTGCGTGGACAGAAAGAGAGGAATTTTCACAGATTCTTTAACCGATTCTTGAGGATTTAAAGCCATCACTCCTCCAAGAAAAAGTATATATAACAGAAACGTGATGAAGGAAATATCCTTTTCCCCACCCTCCCCTCTCTCTCTCCCCATCAAATTTCGAATTTCTATTCTAAATGACCCATGTAAGGGAATAGTGGTTTTTATTGTAACCATTATATCACGAAGATAAACATTCCAATTTCCAAATACAAAAAAAGGGCTTTCTCCCCCTTGGAGAGTTAGGCTCACTATTTCCACCGCATCTTGATTTGGGGCTGCATTTGTTTTTTGTTTGGATGGTACTATATTGTTGTGCCTTAGCATGTAGTTTCCTCTCCTTTCTATATTCTTACTTATTATTATCAATCATTTACACTTTTTTTATTTTCTTAAATTCCATTTTTCTTCAACATAATTGCTAAATACTCTTTTAAAAGTTATGTACGTCAGCAATTTCTCATGTGAGATTTATTTACATTTAAAAATATTAATTTCTTTTCTTTTGTTTTTTAATACAAAATTTGTGTTTTTAATTCATTGATTTATAGAATAATTATAAATAAGGTATAAAGTATTAAATACATAGTCAATATGATTTCGGAGTATAATAATCTTTAAATCTTATCTTAATAAAGCTTGTAAATATTATTTTGATATATAACATAGTATACCACAAATATTAAAATATTCTACAATTTATTAAGATAGTAATCTTCTGTGCAAAATATAATTATTTTTTATAAAATCGTATTGAATCATATATTTTACTTTCTTTATATCTTATTTATAATTATTCTCAAATGAATGGGCTAAAACACGAGTTTCTTTTTTTTTTTAATATGAGTTTGATATACTAAAAATATATTAAAGTCAAATGGGAGAACCTAAAATCTTCATTAAATATTAATTTATATGTAGAATCAGATAATTGGGAGATAATAAAAAACATAATAAGTCGTATCCCATAAAACCATATGGTGGATAGTGAAATATACTTATACCCAAACTCTTCTTTCCAGCTATCCTTATCTAATTGTTTTTGTTCGTTATTAGTAATAAATCATGATGTTAATGATATAATTAAAGTATGAAGTTATGGATAAAAATTTATTTTAATTACATATAGATTGATATTAATATCTTAATTTTCATAGAGTTATTGACGTTGAATGTTTTAAAGTCAAATGGTAATAAATATACTAAAGATAGTTTCTTTACTTGATATTTAACAAAAAAGAAATAGTTTTTAAAAATCTAAGGATAAACAAAAAAATCATAAAAGCATAAATAAAAGATTTTTATCAAGTCTAACTGTCTATTCAATAAAATTAAGAAAACTATGTTATGAGACCTTATCATGAAATATTTGTTGAAAGTTGAAAGTTTATCGAATCCCAGCCGTAGTCACTATTTGAGCAAATAATTGATAAGGTGAATAGTGCAACAAAAGAGTCCATGAATGTTAAACCGACTTGTTTCCTAAAATGCCCTTCACTTGACAGTCCAAATACCCACCCTTATCAAAAAAACCCTTTGCCTAGCCGATCCCAACATAAAAATCAGCCACTTTCCTCTTATGTATTCTTTAGCTCGACACCTCCCTCTACCATTTGGACGTCTCAACCTCCTACCATCTCTCCCTCTTTACTCAGCGGTGGTCTCTCATGACTCAAAAACCCATCCCTTTCCCTCTCAAATAATTTCTAGTTGGTTATCATGAATGCATCCATTAGTGCTCCTGGCCTATGAGTCTAGCTTGAAAAATGAGGTTTTACGTAGAACTTTTTGATAGTCATTTGTAGATTGGAGTAGATATCTAAGTAATATAGTGATTGGGATCAGATGGGTGCATGTGTTTTCTTGTAACCCGAATGGTCCTCAGTTGGAAATCTTGCCTACTACTCATTCTTGAGTAAGGCTTGGTGATAATAAAGTGGCCACTCAACACAAAACCAATCCTCCATGAGAGTCATGATTTACTCATTCATAAAATTTTTCTCTAACTTCTTGTGGCTAATTAGCAGAGATAATTGTAAGTACCATATGATTAAACCTTGGGTATAACCTTTATGAACTCTAAGTACAACCTTCATGAACTCTAATACTACACAAGTTAACCTAAATGTAATGTGGGTACAACTCATTACATTTAGGTACAACCTCCAGTGCAACTCATTTTAAACTTTGGAATTTTTAATTTACAAATGTAATGTGGGTACAAACAGATATGCCTTGGAGTACTACTAACAACACTTGTTTGTTTTGTAATTATGATTGTAAGTACTATGAGTAAACCTTGGGTACATCATACATGACTCTAGGTACTACCTGGATCTTTAGGTACAATAACAGACCATATCAAAGATTACAACTCATTTTAAACCTTAAGTATAATTTAATTGTAATCTAATTTAAACCGGCTATAAGTAGGTACTATATACCACTTAATTTGTTTTCAATTGGTAAGTATAAATACCATATGATTAACCTTGGGTATAACCTTTATGAACTTTGGGTTTGTTTCCTGAACTCACGAGTACTACACAAATTGTATGAATACAACTAGAATGTATCTAGGGTACAATACTCATTAAACATAAAATTTACAATAAATGTAATGTGGTCTATTAGATTTATACCATAGGTGCAATAGCATTTGTTTGCTGTATTTACACAGTCTGTAAGCGATTAATCTGAGCCTTGGGTACAACCTTCATGAACTTTAGGTACTATGATGGCATAGAACAAAGCTGCTAAGGTATTGGATAAAAACTGGAAAAATTGACATAAGTAAATAGTAGGTCCTATATAAATGAACTATAGATTACTACCCGTCACGAGAAAAGATCATTTTTCGGTATTTGACTCTTTGTTGGTTATATGAAAATACAATTCAATCATTAAAGTCAAGGTTCCACACCTCAATGAGTTGAGGAGTAGCTCTCTTCTTGTTTCAATCATAGTGCTCCTCGATCAATAGTTGGGTGTGCAATCCTCGTCAGTCTCTTTTTGAGGTGCACTATGATTGGAAACTCGAAAGGTCATTGACAGTTAAAGGTGTGGAACCTCGAGCCGAATAAGCGAATTACATTTCATGTGACTAACATAAAGAAAGCAGTCAAGCTAGTTGAGTTTACCAATCTTAACTAGTTAAGGTCATAACCATGCAGTAACTTTGGGTCGTGCTTTGGAGGGGGAAGCGTGAAATGAGACGGATGAGTTTATGGGGTTTTCGAGTTAAGCCTTTAGGGTGATGGGAGAGAGTGAGAGAGATGAAAGGGGAGAGGGAGAGACGAGAAGGAGATGTTTGGATCGGGTTAGGGCTTATTGGTTAGAAGAATTGAGGGTATTTTAGGGAGATAAGTTTGTTTTTGCCTGTAAAACCTGAGAAAATTCAATTTTTCTGAGAAATGGTAAACAACAATTCCAGTGGGAAAATATGAAATTTTTATAGATTTGGACAGAGGCGAACCCTTTAGTTAGGATTGTGCAAAATCTAGCTACCTCATTGAATTTTGTTGGTCGAGACGGTCGAATTTGCGTTTTTCGGCCAGGGTATCTGAAGACACTTGGCATGTGTTGAGTGGCTCATATTGAGCAACGTGTCGAATGAAAGTAGTCAAATGAATTTCGATGGTGGCGAGTATGCATGAAGCTAGGGAGGAAAATAAGGTTGGATAAGGAGATAAGAGCGATAAGAGAGAGAGCCTAGGGAGCGACATGAAGGACGCCTTGACTTTGGACCAAGCGATTGGTGGGAAAGGAAATTGGGTTGAAAAAAAAGGGAAGGAAAAAAGGGAGAGGAGAAGAGAAAAGGAGAAGAAGCTTCAACTTCTCTCTCACGATCTCAAGACTCAGTGAGGGTCGGTTTAGTCGAGTTAAGAGCCCCAAGATCAAATGCAAACAAAGGCTAGCGTGGAGTGCGAAGAAAAGCATGAATTTAGGATTAGTGAAGAGTTAGGGAGTAAGGGTTTCGGGTTTAGGGTTTAGGAAGAGTCCACGGGACTTCCTAGAGCAACTTCTACTCTTTAAGAGGTAGGTCTTTTCCTACTTTGGTTATTTTACGAAATTTATGTGGATTTGTGCCTTGCCCAAGGGGATGTTGGGTGCATTTTGAACTATGGAAGTTGCCTATTTTGATCCTACGCGTGCGGACTTTAGGACTGGTTTCGGTGGGAAAGGAATTTTCCATGTGTCCTTAGTGGTGTGTTTATGGTGGCTTGATGTTAAGACCCAGATGGGACCTCTATAATGAATTATGGTTAATTGACTGGAGCGACCTGAGTGGAAGATCTGTCGAATACGTCCATTTGGGTATGTTCGGCTAGATGAAGTTTGTCCATTTGGGTCGGGTCGGTGTTGGAGTGAGAATGCATCGCAGTGGTCGACTATTCATGTGAAGCCTCCAACTTTGGATGACACAACTTTCTCGTCGGAGCACAAAGTTGAAATGCGTTCTTGGACTCTATGAAAAGCTCTTTGAGTCTAGAATCTGACCATATTCTTGTGAATGACATGTTGTGCTCACGTATTTTCTGAAAAAATTGATTGTTGCACTAAGTGTACTAATCACTTGGGTATGGAATGACATGTTGAATGAAATACACTGTTTGTATGTCTGATGAGTCTAAAAACTCATTAGGTTTTTAATCCATTTTTCTGACTTTATTATGAGATAAATGATGAATTGTTTGAAGAAAAGTGGATAATTGACTCAAATTTCATTTGCGGGAAAATGTGGCTTCAAATTTTAGCAAAAATCGAAAGAAATGTTTCGCGGTAAATTTGATCACGACTAAAAGTTTGGTGTGACGAGCTGGTGCTAGCCATCCAGTCCACGACATCAACGAATTAAAACGAAAGTAACGAACAAATGAAGTCGCGACTTGAAGAAGGAAGTTCAAACCAAAGGCAGGTAGGAGGCAAAGGCGATCAAATGAAGAATTCGTACAAAGACATCATTTACGATGTCAGCGGCCTTAAGAATAAATGATGTGCGACATAAGCTAAAATCGCGACAAGGATCATCTGAAACTGAGGAGGTCCTCACAAGTAAGTATGACTTGTTTTTAATTAAAGGAATTAAGTTAGGAAGTCGACTATACTAATCGCGACATGAAAGCGGGGAACTAAAGTCTTGACAAAAAAATGATCTTCGCGACCACTCATTAGTGTAACCTAAAGAAGAAGAGGTAGAGCGAGAAAGAAAGGATGTCGCGACATCACTTTGATGTGACTTGGAAAATAGTTGGGAAGAAGAAATGTCGGTCGCAACCTAAAGTGATGTCGCATTACGAATATTTGGAAGAATAGGAAGACAATGATGTCGCGACATCAATGAGGAGTCCACGACACGCATAAATCTTTGTGTAAGACATGCGAGCGAGAAGAGGTCGCGATCGTGAGCAATCAAGACAAGTTTATGTCGACATCAATAGCTTGAGAATTACTGACATAGAGACGGTGAAATTTGGGCTTTTCTTTGGATTTGCGGAACATTTTAGAGATTAAATGGATTCTTTCTGAGTATAAATAGAAAGCTTTAGAAGAGTAAAGTAGTTTTCTCCTTCTTACGCTCTTGACAAGGAAAGAACTAAGTGTATATTTTAGAGTAGATTTTTATTTTTTTAGTTTTATTTTAAGTTTGAATGCGAGGCTATGCGAGAGGTGAGTAGAATTTTGGATTATTTAGTTACGTTATTTTCTTGATTAATCTTTACTTTGAAATTTAGCAAAATCAGACAAATTTACGGAATTCATTTTCTTTTGGATTTATTTATAGTCTGGGTGGTCGATGCGAGATCGGCACTCTATTTCACGATTCCAATGGTGTGGAGCTCGGCTCATCTGTGATTTATTTTGAATTCTGATATTTTCTGCAATATTTTGAAGAATTAATTTGGGTTTAGTTTTTGCTCGGTGTCGTTTTTAATGGATAAGTTCCCAATAGTAGTACCGTGCAGTTGAAGTGTATCTTACTCACAATATCAGGATGCCTCTGTGTGACACGAGACGGAGTCTGAGTTGGGAGAGCATTCTTTTACGGGTATGTTCGACTACCATTGTGACTAGCTTTGAGCTTTGAGGATTCGTTTGATAAATCCCCCATTCGCTCATAATTGAAGTTGGAGGGGTGTCATTTAACAATATCGATAATCGAGAGAGTTCACCTTAATCTAGAGTGCGTTGCAGATCCTAGTGTTGGCTTAGATCTAATCAGGAAAGGATGAGCCATAGATCTGGGTTGAGCCACCGAATTAATTGGTAGAAACTTGGCTAAATTACGAGGAGGTGAAGCAAAGTTAATCAGCATGAAGCGGGTGTTAAAGTATTGAGAAAGAAAATACCCCGAGATCTTGCAAGAAAATGTGGAATACGGGTAGTTGGTTTGATCTTGTCTTGAGAAAACGGAATATTAAATGGTAAAACGGAAGATCAATTCGATAATTAAGAAATCTTGGACAAAAATCGGATCATACATAGAACAAAGTAACGGATATAGTCTTTGATTAAAATTTGTTCCATTGTATCATTGATAGTTTTCGTTTCTCTACGTTAAAGCCCGATTCGATTCATTCTTTGATGTACAATTTATTTTTTAGTCATTAGCACCTTGTAATTTAATTGGTATATCAATAGTATAGGATTTTTAATTTTGTCATTTTGATAAAACTTTCACTATAATTTTGAGTCGAATAGTATAAATTAAGTGGTTGGGTAGTTGAGCGTAATTCGCTATCAATCTCTACAGGAATGATACCTGGACTTGTTCAGATTTACTACTTATATGGCTGTGCACTTACTGATGTCATGGCCCGAACCCTTATTTTTAATCCTGAACATTAAAGAGAAAATTATTTTACTTGACGAATTATCGAAAGTGACATGGGTATAAGAGAATTGTAAGGCTCTTATAGTGTGTTAATTGAAGGTTTTAATCCCAGCATATAGAAAGGCAAGCAAGTTTTGGCGCCGTTGTCGGGGATTGAAAGAATTAATTAGATCAATATCGTGAAAATACTAATTTGGACATTTTGAAAAGAACAAAAATAACTTTTCTAAGCGGTGGTATTAGGCACTAATTTTTAATAAGCCATGTTAGACATAATTGTTTAAGTTTGACTAATCCTATTAATGCGAGTGTGTTTGATTACGGGGAAAACCTTTAGTGCGAAGCGAGTTCGGCTGATTCAGCTGAGACACTGAATTGGAGAAACATGGGAGCTTAGAAAGGCAAGACTGGAAGAACGCGGTATGGCGGTGGTATGACCAAACGAGAGGCGAGAGGGCGGCGAAGCACATTCTTGACACAATGGAGGGTTTTGGGAGGCTGTTGTCGGGAAAGATACGCAATCGGAATGACCTACGCGGATGCAAATAATTTTGAACTAAAGCTAGCCTTAATTACAATGGTTCCATGACATGGATTTACTGAGTGTCCCATGAAGACCCAAGCGAGGCACAGGAGGGTTCCTCGGAATGGCGGGCATCTGGTGTTGAATGGTGTGAGACCGGTGAAATAAAGTTGCATCTCTTCCCATTTTCTTTGACATAGCGTGGCGGTGTGAGATCATTCTGCGTATGGATTGATCTTTGAGAGAAATTGGTAGAAGCCTACTTGGCGATTTTTCCCCGTCTCTCACTTTAGAGGCAGAAGTAATAGTATTCAACGAGGAGATGAGAAACATATGTTGGGAAGATTCAAGGGTTCTTGAGGTGCTGATGCATGGAATAAATGCGAAGACCCGGATGGATAGTGTATCATGCTTTAAATGATGCATCCAAGGGCATTATCGATGCTTCATGTTTGTGGGCATTCAAGCGAAAAGAAGTCTTGAAGAGGCGAGAGATCTGATAGAAGACTTGGCAAAATGTAATATGAAAGCTCCATCTGAGTTTTCAAGAGGAATGCTTGAGGAGAAAGGGTCATGGAGGTTTGTGAAGATGGCGATGGAAACAAAGTTAGATGTCATAATGCATAGGATGGACAAACAAGAGAGAAAGATGCGCTGCTCATGAAATAGGCGGTGGAAGAGAACTCTATGAGAAGAAGTGCTGACGTGCCAACGGAAGAAGATTAACATAGTCTTGAGGAGGTTAAGTCGTGAGCAGCGAAAAGTTATCATTGACCAAATCCTAACACCGCACACTAAATCGGGCGAGAGACCAGCGAGATTTCTCATATGGTGGAGGAGGGCACTACGGGCCAAGGCGGGGACAACATCCTGTGGCTCAAGGATGTCGGCGGCCACAGTTCGAGGCATCGAGGTGAAAGGCAAAAATGAATATCGAGGGTGGAGGAGAACTGACCATTTGAAGAACAAATCTTTGTAGTTCATGAGGATAACAAGAGAGGCTATTACAATTCATGACGAAACTATCGACTTAGGCTTTCAAGTATGATGCTCATATGTTTAGGAAGAATGCTAGTGCCTCAGAAAGATTTAGAGACCTGGTAGAATGACTAATAGCCTTGAATATGCAGTGGAACAGGGTACATTCTTTAGTGACAACGGAAGAACCCAAAGTTGCATGGCCGATTTGGTTAGAGTGGGAAGGATTTGAACAACAACAAAAGGAACGAAAGGAAGAAGGAAGTAGGCGGAGAAGAAGAGGCTGAAAGAAAGAAGAGAAGAATAGCTAGATTGAGCAATTTTGAAAGGAGTAAACAGAAGGAAGGAGTGCCGGAGTATACACTACTTGGTGCCATTCCCACGGAGACGGAGAGTCAAGAGGAAAACCAGTTTTCTAAATTCTTGGATATTTTCGAGAAAGAATGAAATAAATATCCCTGCGGAGGTGATAAGCGAAGATGCCTCTTTATGCAATTTTAGGAAGGAGATGCTGTGAAGATAAATGGGGAGGTTATAGTTAGCTTAGTATGCCTTGGTGTATTCTCGGCTAGCTCGACAAGATGAAAAGACCACAGCGGTTTCACCATTCCACTGCTCCATAGGGAAATATGAATTAGCTTTATGTGATTCGGCGCAGTATAAATTTGATGCCTCTATCGGTGGTCTGGAGACTAAGTTTGGGGAACACACAACAACAATTACATTGCGGATGGCGTAGATCGTGGCACAACCGGGGAGAGGCGTGCGGAAGATGTACTTGTCAAGGTTGGAAATTCATTTTTTCCAGGTGGATTTTCTGTTAGCTATCTGCGGATGGAGGAAGATACCCCGAGTTTCGCTGTTCTTTAGGAAAGGCACTTTCTTATGACGAGGGCTATATGATTGACGATACATAAAGGTGGCCCGACACTTAGAGTTGGGGATGAAGCGGTGCATTTTTAATATTAATAGTGCGGAACATCCTAATGTAGAGCGAGGCAGTGAAGCAAACATGTGAAACAATAGCCTTCGAATGAATTGAATTACGATTGTATCATTGACACTCTATCAGTAAATTGAGATTAATTTTGATATCTTGAGTCTTAGTTGGCAATGCACTTCAAATGTGTTAACAAAGGAAAGCAGGTCTAAGTATAATAAGCAGTCAAGATGATATGCGACGAGAAGCTTGACAAATTCATGGCGGGAAACTAGTGCAGAAGGGTTAACATTGAAAGAATTGCCCAGTCATTTAAAATATGAGTTTTTAGAACTAGAAAAGAGAAAACAGTTACTATCATATCATTGCATTGACTAAAGGTAGCAGTTCTTTAGTAGTGCGAGAAAATACAAGCAATTGCTTGGTCAATTGAAGATCTGAAAGGTATCAGCCCTTCTATTTGTATGTACAAAATATTCTTTGAAGATAATCAAACCTGACGGTATCGAAAAGATAGACAGTGATGAAAGAAATTGTATCGAGAAAAGAAGTTACAGAAATGGATTAAATACGGGGTTTTATATATGCTATATCATGCGGTTCTTGGGTAAGCCCGGTGTGTGGTTCAAAGGTGGATTCTTTATGTCGAAATGAAAGGAATGAGCGATTCCTACGAAGCTGTGGCGGATGGAGGGTGTGTGTATTGACTACGAGAAAATTGAATCCACGCAGCCGGAAGGATCCTTTTGCGTGCCATTGATCGGATGCTGGATAGGTTGTTTGGACACCCTCATTTTTGTTTTCTTGATGGATACTGCGGATATAGCAAATTACTGTGCACAAGTCGGGGAGAAAATCACTTTTACATGCCCATTTAGTACTTGCTTTTGCTTTTAGGAGAATGCCATTTTGGTTTGTGTAATGCTCTGGTACCTTCAAAGATGCATGATGTCTATATTTTTCTGATCATGAGAAGAAGTTATGGAGATCTTCTTCTTGGATGATTTCTACGAGTGTATGGATCAGGTTGAGTACATAACACAGGTGATGTGAGTCTGAAGACAAGAATTTGGCTCTGAATTGGGAAAAATGTCATTTTATGGTTACAGAAGGAATTGTCTTAGGGCACATGATTTCTGCAGCAGGGCTTGAGGTAGACCAGGCAAAAGTTTCAATTATGAACTGTGCCCACCTTCCCAGGTCAATGAGATGTTTCTTAGGGCGTGGCAGTTGTATGAAGATTTATCGGAGGATTTCTCAAAGGTGCTAGACCATATGGATTGTTGGAAAAGATACTAAGTTCTATTTTGATGAATCATAGAATGCATTTTGAAGAGAAATCAAATCGGGTTGGTTCAGAAGCTCCCATCATGGCAAGCGATTGGGCGGAAGGTGAAATCATGTGTGATGCCGGTGATTTTGCAATAGGGGCGTATTGGGACAGAAAAGATGAGAAAAAGTGTTCAAGGCCACCATCTACTATGTTATAAAACACAATGAAGCACAAAAAATTACTCAACTACTGAAAAGGAGATCTTTGGCAATAGTGTTTTACATGAAAAATTCGGGCCATACATTTTGGGGTCCCATGTTGTGTACACCTGATCATACGATAATTAAATATCTAATGGCAAAGAAAGAAGCAAAGCCAAGGCGTAATTAGGGTGGGTACTATTATTGCAGGAATTTGACTTATAAATAAAAGACAAGAAGGAGTAGTGACAATGTGATGGCGATCTTGTCAAGTAGAAAAACCATTATCTGAAGAAAGGAGAAATAAATAAAATTTTCCAAATGAGTAGTTATTTCAGTGTCCTCAAATCACCCACTAGTATCTTTGATATTGTGAATTTCTTGGCTTGTGGAATTAACCACCATGAATTCATACCAGTAGAGAAAAAGCTAGGGCGCGGGTACTACATAGGATGATCCATTGTGTTAAAGTTGATCGATTATAAGGAGATGTGTACGGAGGTGAGCAAAACGAGATTTTAAAAGAATGTCATGCATCACCTTAGCGGAGGACACTTTGCGGGAGATAAACAGCCCATAAAATTCTCCCGATCGGGATTCTGCGCTCACGATTTTAAGGATTGTTTTGAATGGGTAAAGTTATTGTGATCAATGCGAAGAATGGGAAATGTCGGCCAAAGGCATGAGATGCCCTGCCAGTATCACAGTGGTCACAGTTGTTTTGATATTATGGGGAATGGATTTTATGGGGCCTTTTCCGGTTTTCATTAGGAAATATACATACTCTAATTTGTGGATTATGTATCAAAATGGGTAGAAGCGTGACATGTCACAAAGAATGATGCCAATACATTTGTGGGTTTTAAAGGAAATATTCTCATGATTTAGGACACACCGAACTATAGGCTAGTGATGGAGAGATCATTGCAAATAAGGTGTTTGATAAACTCATGAGCGGATATGGTATCAAACACATTATGAGAGCAAACTTATCATCCTCAAACTAAATAGGCCAAAGTGGAAATTTCCAACGAGGGAAATAAAGAAAATTAAGAAGGAAAGAGCATGAGTTGTGGGAGAGTTGGTCTTGAAGCTTGATGATGCACTATGGGCATACGGGACTTCTTTAAAACTCCCAGTGAATATCCCCAGCCACAGACTTGTCTTTGAAACCTTGTCACCTACCTCTTGGCTAGAATATAAGGCTATGTGGGCCATCGAAGCTTAATTTTGATTTAAAATTTCTTCAAGAAAGATAGGTTACTCTAGTTAAATGAATTGGAAAGGGGACAAATGAAGCTATGATAGTGCGGAGAATCTACAGGATCAAAACAAAAACCAGCATGATCATGAATTTGAGGAGGGAATTCAGGCGGGAGTGAGGTCTTATTATTGAGCTCAGTTAAGACTCTTTCCGGAAAATGAAGTCGAATGGAGTGGACCATTACAGGTGGTATGGCACACAATTTAGGCGATGAAACGCTGACTTAGAAGTAATCTTGAGGTTCAGATTCAATGGTCGAGAGATTAAACATTATCTTGGGAAAAAGCAATTGGAAGATAAACCCTTAGTTCTGAATAGAAGAAAAATTGAAGAAACATAACATTGTGTGAAAGTCAAGGCTAAAGACTAAAAATGAGCAGCTTTGTGGAAGGCAATCCACATCAGTTTGTTTTAAATTTTTCTTGTTTCATTTTACAGTTTCAGTGTTTAAAATTTTTAATAGATTCTTGTAATTGTATTCATTAGTGATTGAATAATAGTTAAATAATTTCTTAGTTTCTGGAATGATAGAAGATTGTCACGAAAAAAAAAGAGAGAGCATCTGCAAATCAAACTTCAATCAGCATAAGAGATAAAAAGGCGGGTTTTCTATTCTTCTTCTTGATTTGAATTTTTAAATTTGTCTTTGATATATAGCATGATTGAAGGATTTGGGGAATTTTATCTTGTTTGATGCTTAATTGTTGAATGATGCAATGGAAGTTGCTGAATTTTGCATGATACGAGATAAGGTTGAGTTGTAGTTGTTTTGAATGGAAGTAAATAAATTCAAATTCTTGTAAAAATTGAGTGTTTATGTTTTGGTGTAACATTAATTCAGTGCTTAAGAGTGTTGGATGTGAAGAATAAAAAGTGGAAAAGAAATTAAATAATGAAATTAAGGTCCTGGCTTGAAATAAAGGAGAGAAAGACATTTTATGTTGCGACCTAGGTGCCACATTAGTGACCTAAATTTTTAGGTCTGACATGAAATTTATGAAGTTGTGACGGAAAAGCTACGAAGAGTAAAACCTCTAATTTTGGGCGTCAGGTTAAAATAAAGTCATTGACAATCATTAAATTGTGGCCCGGTAATTTTCAATGTCTTGACTCCCGAGCCTTTATCGTGACATTAAACCCCGTCTATTCAATTCAAATTTGATGGCGCAATTCAACCCAACCTTTCAGGTTCATCCATATTTTGAATTTTGGAAACCTAGAACTAGGAAGTTCGGCAATTCCCAGCAGCCTTCAATCATGGCGACAAACGGAGTAAATCAACAATCTGACAAAAATGATCGGCGAAATCATATCACGATAATGCCGAGCGAGTAGAAAAGCTCGGTCGGAGACTCCTTTGAAGAAGAAGTAAATGAAAAGGAAACCAGCGGAGGAGGAGTGACTGAGAGACGAGAAACGAGAAGAAGAAAAAAGACTTCATTTCTGAAGCGAAAAGATTGGAACAAGGTGATGTTTATTGAACTTTTATTGCGAAAGAGGTTTGGCAAGTAATTTCCCATTTTCGAAGTAATAACAAAAAAGAGGTTGGGAGTTCTTTGCGAGACACAAAGCTTTGAGGGTTTTGGCTCTTCGAGATTCTATGCAAACATGGTAGGAATGAAGGATGATTCTGCATTTTAAATGGAGGTGTTCAGGTGTAGCAAATAGAAGCATAAATGAAGTGTTTAAGCGAGAGGTTACAAGCATGGGTGAAATACAGAAAGGTGTTGGAGGCAATTATCAAAAAATAGTGAACTGTTGGCGGGAGAAGGAAGTGGGAAGTGACGAAGAAGAATCACATCATGCCTCAAAGGGAGCTCTCACGAGAAGAGAGGCAAAGGTTTGGTTTTATTTTATATGTTAAGATATTAGTACCTACGGACACCTTTATAGTGGGAGGCAGGAAGCTATCTGTTGTATGCCTTTTGAAAGGATACAAAATAAACATGGGAATCTTGGTGGAAAAATCAATCAAAGGGTACCATCATAGCAATAAAAGAGGATTGATTCCTGCACTGCCACTATTACTAGATGTTTGGGGGGGGTGAAAGGAAAGCTAGGAGGAAGAAAGAAAGATGTCCTCGAGGTCCCTCCTCTAGCATGCAGGAGTAATATGAGGGGAACGCTAAGGGAAGAGAGCGAAGAAGTGATGGTATTAGAAGAAGAAAAAGAGCAAGAGATAGATACAGAAATTGATAGAAGAGAAGTGGAGGTGATGCGGACGGGTATCCTTCCCGGAAAGCAGAGAAGAACCTTGCCCTCTAAGGATAAGCCCAACATATCTTTATCTCGAGAATGCAGGCAGGTACCGATTCGAGCGAAACCTCCGGGAGCATAGAAGGAAATGAGATAGTAAATCTTGAAAGCTGTGAAAGAAATGGAGGAAAAGGGACTAAAATGGGAACAACAACAAAGGATCGAGGAGAAGAATTCTTGGAGGCTCTGACGGAAAAGGAACAAATATGGGAAGAAAATTGGAGAATAGAAGGAACACAAGAAGAAGAGTTGAAAAGACAAGGAAAGAAGAGAAGTTGATGGGCGAATAAGATGTGCAGTACAAGCTTTCTACAATAATCGAGTTCAAAAGAGATGTTGAATTGCTAAACATCATTGAGAAGGAAGAAAAGAAATGGAAAATAGCATGCTAAGAAGGTCACGATAGGTTGAACACATATATATAAAGAGGCTATTCAAGGAGTTTGAAGATAATGAAAGAAAGAGATCGCCATTTGGAAAATGATGATGAGTATAGAAGGGAAAACATCAATTAGGAAAGTATGGACTTAATCAACTATAATTTATCAAAGGCGCAGACATCTGCAAGTAGAAGGAGCAGTCGATCAAGTGGGGAGGAGGAGACGAGAATACGCTTATTATTATGGAAGTGCAAATAAATGTGAAACATCTTGCAAAGGGCAAAGGAATTTCTCACCTTTAGAAAAACAAAAGTGAAATAAATTCCCAGTTTGATCCAGTGAAGCCAATTTTGATGTAGACACAGCATAATACTTAAAAGGCATCTGAAAAGTGAAGGTTTTAGCATGTTATAAATATATACATTCCCAAAAATGTTAATGGAAACTGATTTAGTTTACCTTACATGTCCCTTGTTTGATTGACTTCTCATTTCATAAGTATTCTTTTTGCTTGTTAGATGGTTTCTCACTTGTTGAATGAAAATTGGATTGTGGATAAATAGATGTTATTTGATTGATGTTAATGATCTCTGAATTGTGTTTCTGTGTCATTTTTTTTTTGCTATTCAAGAATCAAATAAATAATTACATTACATGTCAAGAACGAGAAATTTGGAAAGAATCGGAAGCGGGAATAAGAATGGGTGGGGTAGATACTGCATTGTTTAAATTCGGTTAGTTTGCAATTGGAAAATTGGTTATTCTTTGATGGAACAAAATACTTGATTAAAATAATACTAAGTAGCAGATAATAATACAAGTCTTGAAGAAATGACACATCGGTCAACAAAACTTATGAAATATGTGGGAATTAAAGGAACATCTTAAGGAGATTCGAGTTTAGAGTCCGTAGTCCACAGAACTTGTTTGATTGATTGAGGAGAAATCCTAGGTGAAAACGTGAAACGAGAAATGATAGAGGCCATCCTTAGCGAAATTTGGAGCTTTCTAAACCTACCCTCAAAATATGCTTAAGCATATTCTCTAGTTCAGTTTGAGCGAATAAGCCTTATTTCTTGATAAGCGACAATTGGCAAGAGGAATTCGCCATTGCAATAAACACACGACCAAAGAGCCCAAATTATCCGGTTTCCGATTCGAGGAAAAGTTTGAAGTATAAAGGAAGAAGCAAGTTTGGGGGAAAATAATATTTCCAAATTTTGACAAAGGAGTTGAAGAAGAAAAGAAGCCAAGCTAGTGAAGAATAAGGAGGAATAAGTTTGTCTTGTGGCCTATTTCCCTTGAACAATTAAGCTCGTAGAGGGTGTTTTAACCTAAGCACCTAATGTATTAGTGTGGGTTGCAAGCCCAAAGTTCTTTAAGAGTAATGAAGCCTAAGAAGACAAAACATTATATTAAAATCTTAGAAAATAAGCAGAAGGTTGAACAAACGAATCTGCTGAATGCTGAAGTACATGTGGAAATTGAAGTTCATAGATTCAAAAGATGAATCAGGCTAAGATTGGAGAATCGGAAGAACAAAGAAGAAAAAAGGGTGAAAGTTAAGGCAACAATGTAGAGAAAAAGATGGAAAGCTGGGTAATTTACAATCTAAATTTTTCCATTATCTACCCCAATTATATGACATTGACGCTGAAGACTTCAATTGATTTGAAGGTTAAGATTTATAAGTAGTGGAGATCAATATGAAAAACAGCCTATGGGACTTTGTGAAACGTCCAGAAAACTCTGGAAAGTTAACTAAATTCAACATGAAGATAGAAAATGATTGATGACCTGTTTACAGAACAAGAATTGTAGTAAAATATTGTTAATGCATTATTTTATCAAGAATTTTAGCATTAGAAATATACCATGCCTTGTTGTGCATCAAGCGAAATTTGCAGAAATAATATTGAGTATATGTATTTCTAGATGGAAGAAGATGGAATGAGAAAAGAGTATGGTATGAATCATAAAAATGTCTTAAATTACTAAACTTATTATTTGAGATAAACAGTTCCTTTTCTTCTTTGCTTGGGGATAGAATTTTACAAAATTTAGAGGGAGTGGTAGTCTAAAGCTCGTTGGGTTTTGTGTTTTTAAACTCATGTGGATAAACGTGATGAATTGTTTGAAGAAAAAGTGGATAATTGACTGGTATTCATTTGTGGAAATACAGCGAGAAACTCAAAATTGTAATCAGAAGAATATTTCTTATATTGGTGGAATAAGTTGGAAAGTTAGGTAGCGACGAGAAAACGATTGCAGAAAGCCATCAGTCCTGACATCAACAAATTAATTGAAGAAGAAATGCATAAAGCAGACAAATGATGTGACTTGAAGAGGATTGCAATGAAGAAAGGCGTCGTTGTGAAGACTAAAGGAAAAATTCGAATGAAGAAATTCATGTCGTAACATCATTTCGATGTCGCAGCGCTTGAAAAGAATAATGGTATGTGAACAACTCTGATCGCGACATGGATGCATCTATGAAGCCACAAGAGAGGTCCTACAAGTAAAAGTACGCCTTGTTTTTTAATTAAAGGGTCAAATTGAAATTCAAAATACCCTTCTCAAATCAGCGACATGAATAGAACGAGAAGTCTTGACAAGAAAAATGATGTCATGACCACTCATTCGGTCGCGACTAAGAAGGCTGGCGGAAGAAAGGATGTCGCGACATCACTTTGATCTTAGCGACTTGGAAAAATAGTTGGGAAGAAAGAAGTGAACCGCGACCTAAAGCGAAATTAGCCAGCGACGCGGAACAGCTAGAAGAATAGGAAGACAAATGTGACATCGGCGAGATGAGCCTTAAATCTTTAATAGGAACAACGAGCAAAGTTGTGACGGTGGGTGAGCAATCAAGACAAGAGTTTATGCCGACATCGACTTGATTACATTATAGGACCAGTGAGCTAGGCTTTTCTTTGGATTCACTTAGGAACATTTGGGGATTCGACACAGTTATTTTACAATGTAAATAAAAACTTTTGAAGAGTAAGTAGTTTTCTCCTTAACTTCCACTTTTTCTGTAGGGGAAAGAAGAAGAACTGATTATATATTCTGGTAGATTTTTATTTTTTTAGTTTTATTTTACAGTTTGGTCTGACTAATACGACGAGTAGAAATTTGGATTATTAGTTAACATTATTTTCTTGATTATCTTTGCACAGGAAATTTATGAAATCTAAGACAATTTAAAGATTCATTTCTTCCAGTTCATTGCATGAATTACAGGTGGTGTGTGAGTGGCATCATTTCTGATTCAATCTGATATTAAGGCTGTGACTCATCTGGTTGATTTACATTTAGTTCTGATCTTCTATGATATTTTCAGAAGAATTAATTTGGGTTTAGTTTTTACTTATAGAATTGTCGTTTTTAATGGATAAGTTCCCAATAGTAGTACCTAGGCACGAGTTAGAGTGTATCTTGCATTACTCTATGTCAGATTACCCTCTGCGTGACAGAGGCAGGAGATTCACGAGGAGTTGAGAGCATTCTTTTGGGTATGTTCGGCTACCATTGACTAAGACTCTTTGAGTTTATTTTGATAAATCCCATTAAAACCATGTTGAAGTTGAGTGTGTATTTAACAATATCAATATCAGGAGGTTCACCTTAATCTAAGAGTGCGTTTGATCCAGTGTTAGCTTAGGATCTAAATCAAGGAAAGGGATAAACCCATAGATGCGGAGGTTGAGCCACGATTAAGTAATGAAACTTAGCTAAAATCCACACAGGAGGTGAAGAAGCAAAGGAATTCTCTTTGTCAACATAGCTTGAGTGTTAAATGTTGAGAAAAGAAAAATACCCGGATCTTGCAAGAAAATGCTTGGAATCATAGATTAAATTTGGTTTGATCTTGTATTAAGAGAAGAAAGGATATTAATCGGGTGACGGAGAGAGATCTAATTCAAATAATTAAGAAATCTTGGTTAAGTCCATACATACAGAACAAAATGCCAGATATAGTGGAATTATTTTATTTCCATTGTCTCATTGATAGTTTTCATTTCTCACGATGGCGATTGTTCTTTATGTACAATTTATTTTAGTCATTAACTTTTGTTCTCGTTTAGTTAGAACATATCAATAATATAGGATTTTAATTTTTGTCATTTTGATAAAACATTCACTATAATTTTGATTAGTAGTAGCTAATTGAAGTAGTTAGACCAGTTAGGCTATGGTCGCTATCAATCTGTGGAGATAGTGCTTGGATACGATTCAGTTACTAACACATGTTGTGCCTTTAGATGTAATTTGAATATATTTTTAAATCTGAACATTAAGAAAATTGTTTTGCGACCAGTGTATCAAGTGACATGGGTATAAGAGAGATTGTAGAAACAACATAGGTACAATGTTAATTTGAAGTTTTAATCTATATAGAAAAGGCTGACAGTATCATTTAGCGTGAATTGGTGACACGTTATTGTATGTGAATGAGGCTGTTGTGGCTTGTTGTAGGCTACTTGTGGAATGATATGTCTGAATTAGGCTAGAGGGTTCAAGTAAATGGTTAATTGATTATATGACATGATATAAATCATGATATTTAGATATAATTGACATGATGATGAAAAATTATTAATATAAGTTGACCAGAGGCACCACTTAAATACTTTGTGGCATGTATTCCACATGTACATATATTAACTGTCAGCGTCAGTCGGGTGTGGGTGCATAGTAATGAAGTAGTGCCATTAACATTGAATGTGAGTGAACTCAAAAGAAAAAAAAGAATATATATATATATATATATATATATATATATATATATATCTATATATATATATATATCTCTCTCTCTATATATATGTGAACACATAAATGACATTAAATTCTTATTCTTATTAGATGTAGTGAGCTCAAAAAAGAAAATATATATATATATATATATATATATACTTCTATATATATATACTCTCTCATATATATATATATATATATATACGTGTGTTAGGCGTAGCAAGATAGGATGAACCCCGGGGTGAAAGACCCAAATCTACATCTGGTTGGTATGATCACCATGGTGATACAGTAAAAATATGAGAAGTGTAACCTTGTTCTGGTGGTGAGGACCCAATGACCTAAATAACTGGGTTTGATGAAAAAATTGGAAATAGTTGGGTCGGTCCAATGAGTCAAGTCTTTGGGTGAAACACCAATAACTGGTTTTTCACACTTGGCGTTACATGTGTGAGGGAGTCGGTGAGGACTTGGTACATGGGACTTAGTGAATTAAATGTTCATTCATAGCATGTAAAATTTGTTATCAGGTTTGTATAATCTTGAGTTGGGACCTTCTTTATTTAGTGGCATTGGCCATTTACATGTGCACTTAGGTGGGGAGTGGCCTTTATAGGAGTTTACTCTACTGGACATTATCACTATCGTGGGACCCTTTGGTCTGAGGAGATACGGAAGGCAGTTATCATGAGAGTGATATTGAGAAGGAAGCAAGATTGTGGTTTTGATTTATATTTTGTAAAACATGTATTAGAATGCTTAATTTTGATATATGTTTTGTAAAAGAGTAACGTAATTTAAACTCTTATAGACTATGGTTTTAATAGTCATGTGCTTATATGTTTAAGTATGGGTAAATGGGCCCTACATGGCCATTTTATTAGCATGAAAGCAGGTGAGTTGTTGTATAATATTGATTGTATTACCATATAATTACTGAAGTTGTATTTTGGGTGAGAGCTTAAATACGAAGAATCACGTAAGGAGTTTTCATTAAATCTTGGATCTTGAAAAATGGGACTCAGCTGGTGTGATGTCGGGTTCTCCATCACAGAATCTCAGGTAAGGTTGACGGGTTGTCAGCAGGACATCCGGGATTTGGGGCGTCACATTGTCACTTCATGAATTCTTTATCAATTATTTGAGTTCTTTATCAATTATTTGAGTTCTTTATTAATTATTTTGTTCAAATAGGACTTAGACATATGTTTGATAAGCTTTAGGCCTAATTTTCAATCTTTCTTATAAGGCCCCATTATTAGTTTTCTCATAAAATTATAATTATATTAATTGATTATATATACCATATATATATATATATATATATATATATATATATATATATATTGTTTTTCTCATTTTTCCATTCCAACTTGTAATGTTACAATAATCATGTTTAATTTAATAATTATTTCGTCTATAGGTTGAAATAAGACTTGATTATAGTTGGTCGTAATTATGTGAAGAGCGCCAGGTTGTTCTACTCTTTCGAGACCGCGTTGTTAAGCGAGGAGTGATTTTTGATGCCTCTTTTCAGGATCTAAGTTTTCTTTTCCAATAAGTGGTTTATTCAACATTGATCTGAGTTTGTCTTTGCTTTTCCTTTGTTTTTAAATGTTTTTGTTGTCGTCACATTGCGAAGTGTTTTATCGCCGACTGTTGTGACATTTTGTCAAATCGGCTTATTCTGACGAATGGTTATGTGCTCGGCGAGTTAACACTTCGTGGATTTTCAACAAACAATTGGATGATAAGTTCGATGTGGCCCGAAAAGATCAAATCCTATTGTTATAGATCTGAAATCTTAAGCATTGTATTTGGATTAATTAATGTGTGATTAACAGGCTAATAATTTTTGTTATTAAGTCTTCAGTCTAGTTTTACTTTTTTGATTAATGTGTTTCTATTTGATTGTATTATATGTGAATAAATAAATTTATTTTCGAAAACCTTGATTATAGGTAATTATTATGTTTCATGTCATGTCTGTTTTACATGTTTGAATTTTGATACATTAAAGATAGTTATTACACAAAACAAAGGCAAAAATAGGATAGTGGAAAATTATCGTGTTATTCGATATTTTTGACTAATGGTTAAAATTTTGAATATTATATTAGCAATGTAGACACATGCCTCTCTGAGTGGATCTTTCAACTTTAAAAAAGGCCCAGGGTTCAGTTTAGGTGAAATAGTTTATTATGTTCATAATAAAATATTTAATTATTAAAAAATATATTAAATGTAGATGAAAAAATTATTACTTCATAAAAGAATATATATATATATATATATATATATATATATATATATATATATATATATATATATAAAATAAATTATTTATATATTCTAAATTTAAATTTATTTATTCTTATTCATTTACATAAAAGGTAGATTGTCATGCCATGAAACCTCGTCTATGGAGAAAGCGATTGTCATTTCCACCTCAAACTCAAAGAAAGGGATAAATTGAAGGGCATGTTTTTTCTTTGCTGTGGATGGTGTCAATTACAAATTCATGTTCAAACTAATCGTAAGTTTCCTAAAATTTAATTAATTCTCAAATTTAAGATTGCATTAACAAAAATTTTCTTCAATCTCAATGTATTCAGAAATATATTAACACAATCGAGAAACCAAACAATTGAATATGAGCATAAACTCATTAACTAATGAAATCTGCTTGAATTTTAAAATCAAATCTTAAAGATGACAAATCATCTAGCAACATAACTTACATTAAATTTTCAAAAAATTACTTGAATAGGATGAAGCTCACAACCAAATAAGAAATACTAAAACGAGTTTCATAGATCAAAGATTTCCAATCACAAAACAAATATTATATGTTTTCATAAACTTTCTAATAAAATAGTTGAACATTAAAAAATTTATTGAAACATTCTCAAATCAATTCCCTTATCGATGATTATTAATTTCATATCAAGTGGATTCAAAACACTTTTTATATCGAAATTAAATCTACTAATGTAACTTTCCTCCCAATTTGATATGTTTTCTCACAGTGTAGTCAATATCTGATGGTTGCTCCATCATGTGAGACTTTCAAATGGTGGCTCAATACCAATTATTCTTTGAGTGGATGGAACCAAACACTACTAATACTAGTTGTTGAGGTTATGCTCAAAAACGTCTAGACCGTTGATCAAGAGCCTTAATTCAATATTGGGTGCTTAGGATTACAGTGGCTGTTGAATGTGGGGCCCGTTTAGCGATTATTGAATCTGAGATGAAGCCCGTTTTATTGGGTGAGGTGTATAGAAGCCCGGAGTGTTATAAAACACCAATGGGGTTAGGGTGCGAGTATAATCTGTTGCTTCCTAGCTCAGGAAAAAAAAAAAAGTTTATTAACCTCAGGTTGTAGAAAACACATGAGAAAGCAGCGAAAGATGTGGTATTTTGGATCTGTTTCTTTTGTGGTCAGTCGCCCACACATGGTCACATCGCGCGAGAATAACTTGGAAGGTCATGGTTAAGAAGATTTTGCATTCTTCTGGGTTAAGTAATGGGTGATGAAAATATATCTATCATACATTATATTAGCTGTCTGATTCTGGCTTGTTGTTGATTCTTCAATTGGTATCGAGCCTTTGGTTAGATAGGTGTGTATTGATTGAATCATATGTTTTATTCTCATGTATATATGATTATAATATTGATATGTGGCACCCTAAATTCTATTATTTATGTTATTATTTATATAATTTTGTATTAGGAATGAATGATTTGGTTTGGCCTTAATCCATATGGTAGATTTTGCTTGTATATTTTTTTGGGATGTGAGGAGGCTGATAAGTTAGGTTTCCTTCTTGATTTATTTATTATTTTCTATAGTTTTTTATATGTAAATTCGGATTTATTATAAAAAAAAAAATGTAGAAAGAAATGACTATGTTGTAGAATGGTAGATTTTAGTGGTGGTTAAGATGAGTGCTCTACCCTCATGTAAAATTCCGTGGCAATCAGGAGTTTGTGTGTGGTCGTGACCGTTTGATGCTCGAATTGATAGGGGGAATGTTAGGGTTGTGTTTTTTAGACATGCTAAAAACCAGTCAACTTGGCCCATCCATGGACTGGTGAAGAAAAGAAGAAATACGAGGCTAGATATCAAGGTAGAACCTTGCCAGCCTATTAGGCTTATAATTTTCTTTCAAACCATGGATTATGGCCTATTAATTATTCTATTATAATTGTTTAAGTATGGATACTAACATGTTATGAAACAACATTACCATTTAGAATAGGTGGTATATATAATTGCATCATTTATTTATACATGTATAATAATATTTGTTTTGTCTAGATAATATTATTATGGAAAACCTTAATTAATTTATAATAAAAATATTGAATGAACAGAAGTTAAAAATTAATTTAATTAATTTGAAACTGCGGAGCTCCGATAAGAGATCCCGATAATAAAATGGTTTATGAGTACTGGCGGATAAAGCGTGGCCGGATTTTGTGGATTGGATCTAAAATAATTTCAAAATTTTAATAAAAGTTGTCATGACTGACGATGAAACAATAGCCAGTTATTAAAGACAATTTTTGAAATTAAAATTAATATAGTTATTACATTCAATTTTAAATAATCATTAATAACCCTCCCAACGAGGCTCTTATCGATATTATTAAAGGCCCAAAGAATATTGATGGAGTGGAGTAAATTATAATAAATAGAATTTATTATAAAAACAGTTATTTATAATAAATATAATTTATTATATGAGCTTGATTTATTTATAATAAATATAATTGTCAATTGAGTAAATTATAATAGTAAATTTATATTATAAAACGATTATTTATAATAAATATAATTTATTATATGAGCAGGTTATTAATTACACGTTTATAACGGTTTTGAGCGTGTATTCTTAGCCCCTCTTACCATATTCCTGAGTTTAGTTTATTACAAATGTCTTGCTTGCCCAGCGTAAGTATTTGTAATGGAAACTAAATTATTTATAATAGCATTAATATTAGTAGTTTAAAGGGATATACATATTTGTATGTTTGTTGTGTGGATTACGTGTTAATATATGTATGTGTTTTTTTAAATTTGAGAAAATGACATCATTTAATCCTCTAGCTACAATTTTAGTCAAACATTTTGATGGAGTAACTCATTTATGGAAGCCGTCTTCATTTATCGTGATTTTGAGAGAATAAAATTCCATTACAACAACTCTCAAAACCAGGACCTTGCTAATGCTTGGAGAACTAAGAAACAATTTTGATTAACATGAGGAAATCTGACTTTGTTCATTTGTTATATTAACTGCCGTGATTCTGTGGGAACATGCAAGCAGTGATCTGGAGAGTGTATTGAAATAATTCGGACTCTAGATGGGATGTTTGCCTAAAAAGTAGCAGTCTTGCTAGACAAGCGGCGATATAGGGGCACTAATAGACACTTTCGTATATTTGGAGGAAATGTGCGGGACCATTGTCTAAAATGATGGAAGCATGATTAAGGATGGTGAGACTGAGTTGGATCAAGAGATGAAGATTGACTTGATCCACCAGAATCTCTACGGTAAGCTTTAGTCGGTTCAATTGAATTACAATATAGACAGTTGACCACTCTATTGAACTTGTGCACGAGCTTGAGAGTGCTTAAAGGTATCTCGTGAAGCAAGGAAGTAGCATATGAAAACCTTCAAAGCCTAAAAGAGAGCACAAGAGTGGAAAGAACAAAAGCGGAAGGAAAATAATCATTTTCAAAATAGCGCAATGAAGCGAAGGCAAATCTTCAAGTGAGACGGAAAGTCATGGAAGAAGGTTGCCCCGAAAACTAGGTATGGGTAGTATAAAATGTGTTGAGAAGCATTTAGTGGAGGTATAATGATAAATGGATCATTGATTAGGAGCACTATTATTCTTGTTATCTGCATTAGACAAACAGACCACTCAGTGGGACAGCTTGAAGTTGGGGAAAGCGGGAATATGTCTCGTAATACGTGATGGGACTAGTGGAGTTATGAACAATAATGAACTTTATGTCTTTATCAATTTGTTTTATTTGTTCGAATTTTAAGAGGAATTTGGTTTGTTAGTTGTTTAGTTGAACATGGTTTAACGATTAAGTTTAAATTCTCGGTTTGATAAAAGAGTAATAACACTTTTATTTTGTTCCGGATGTTGATAATGATTTCTCTTTTAACTCTATATCACTATATTGACTAATATATTAATCACGATGATGAATTTCCTTTATCTAGGAAAGGAAGGGTTTCGTCAGAACTCTCCATGGCATTCTGATTGTGTCATGTTAGTTACCATTAAATTATGGTTTGGTTAAAAGTGGAATTTTAAATTCCTTGATGTTTTAGAACTTTATACCGGTATGTGAATCATGTTTAGAAGGTAAAATGACAAGTCCCTTCAAGGCAAGGAATCGTGTATCTGGTTAGATTAGTACCTGTTGATGTATGTGGACCAATGAGAGTTCAAGCTCGAGGCGGGTATGAGTATTTCATCACATTTACTGATGACTACTCAAGATATGGTTATGTTTACCTAATGCGCCATAAGTATGAAGCTTTTGATAAATTTCAAGAGTATAGAGTGGCGGAAAATGGTGGGTGTCCATCAAGCGCCAGGTGTGGCGGTGAATACTTATGCAGAGTTCAAGTCTTGCTTGGCTCAAGAGGATAATCTCAATTATCATCTCTACTGGGCACCTCGACAAAATGGAGTCTCTGAAAGGAGAAATAGAGCCCTTTTAGATATGGTGAGGTCAATGCTGGAGTTCATTCATCATTACAGATAGTTAGGGATGTGCCTTGACGCATTGCATGCATACTAGAATTTAGTTCCATCTAAATCCGTTTCAAAGACACCTTTGAATTATGGAAAGGCGTAAGCCCGACAGACCATATTACTTGATTTAGGGGTGCTTGGCTACGTCTTGATGAAACAACAAAGTTGGAATCTAGACGATGTGTATGTTTATTGGCTACCTACGCAAAGGGAGCAGAGGTGGAATATTACATGTCCGAGAAAGGGTGATAGTGAGTACTCATGCCGCTTTCTTGAAAGTTATATGGTGTTAAACCTAAGTAAAGTGGTTCTTGAAAGAGCAACAGTTGAGTCCATAAACTCTACTATTTTCCACATTTCCTGTTGATGTTCAAAGGAAAATGTACAAATCTATTTATGAAGGTGACCAAACATGAGGCTCTTCAGGGGCTTGAGAAACTCAAGAGCAAGAACACTAATGAAGAGATTGGTAATCCACCTAATGCACAAAACTTGGATCCTTAATGTGCAACAACCAATGCGACAAACTGTAGTGGGAGGCGATAAATGGCTTGCAAGGTATGCCTTGTTAGGAGAGACTTATCAAGTCGTTTTGGATAATTCTGATGGCGACCCTACCACATACGAAGAGGCATTGGAGGATGTTGATGTGCAAGAGTGGAAAAGGCAATGGACGTGAGATGGAATCTATGGGTTCTAACTCAGTTTGGTCTCTTATAGAAGCACCTAAAGGGAGTAAAAACCAATTGGGTGAGTGGATCTACAAGAGAAAGGGGACTAAATGGGAAGGTTCAGAGCCTTGAAGCTAGATTAGTGGCAGGTTACACCCAGAGGTATGATTATGATGAAACTTTTAGCCGGTAGCCATGTACTTAAATAAATGGGATTATCTTAGGCTGTATGACTGACTCTCGATTCACGAATTTGGCAAATGGATGTCAAAGCAGGCTTTCTAAATGGCTGGAAGAAGATATCTATATGCAGCAACCGAAAGGGTTCATAGCCTTAAATTAAAGGCACGCTAGTTTATAGAAAGTTGTAAGTCTATTATAGGCTTAAGCATCAGTCATGGAACATCAGGTTTGATCAAGTTATCAAATTATATGGATTTGAAAGATCACGATAGAACCATGTGTGTATAAAAAATTCAAGGAATAATGGTAGTCTTTTTTGGTACTTTACGTAGATGATATTACATTGGTGGAAGCAGTGTAGAAGTGTTATGGGCGTAAGGGTTGCGAAAAAGCGGGTTTGTCTATGAGGACTTGGGCAAACTATATTCTAGGAATCAAACTTTTCTGAGCCAGGAAGAATAAGGTGTTAGCTTTCCGAAGCCTCTATTGATAAAATAGTGACATGGGTTTGGCATGGAAAATTTCAAAGGGGACTTCTACCCTTGGACATGAATTATCACCTAAGGAGCAATCACCAAAAACTCCTGAAGAGAAAGAACTCATGGGTAAAACCATATGTATTTGTGGTAGTCATGTATGTATGCTATGTACCGAGACCCAGGATATGCGCTATGCGGTGGGAGTAATAAAGCAAATTTACCAATCGGATCAGGAGTAGAACCTCTTTGGACGAGTGAAACATACTCAGTATTTAAAGACGAGGGATTATATGTTGGTGTATTCGGTGGGAGTCTTAAAACCTTACTTGGTTATCTCGGACTCGATTTCAGGGATATTGACTCAAGTAAATCAACATGAGGATATGTTTCCCTAAATGGGGGAGCCATTTGTTGGAGGGTGTTAAACGGACTTGTGTTCTTGACTCCACAGTGGAAAGTGAATATGTGGGTTCAACGTGGAAGGCTGCGAGGAAGATTTGTATGGCTTAAGAAATTCCTTTTGGATCTTCATGTGCGATGCCAGGCGGATCGGCCCATTACGCCTGCTGATAACGAGTGGGACGTAACTGATCCAAAGAACCAAGGTCTCACAAAAGCAGGAAACACATGAAAGTACCACTTGATAGTGATTTCATTGATAGAGGAGATCTGATGGTTACATAGAATAGAATCGAGAGAACTGTGAGACCCTTTTACTAAGTCTCTTCTGAACGTGTGTTTTTGAGAAGCATATATAAGAATTGTATGGTTCTTAGAGGTCCAGGCTTACTTTAGAGTGAGTGGGAGTTGGTTACGTTTGTCTTTCTGGGCAGACGAGTTGTAATTTAGTTTTAGATATAATAATGAAGTTTTTGCACATTATAACACGCATAAGGTCAGTTAATTATGTAGTATATGATCATATGGATCATCCATTGAAGACATGATCACAGGTTCATCAATTAATGAATTGTCTCCTGATTATTAAATGAGTTGGGCACTTTATTTAAATGCAATATTTTATGAAATAGTCAGTCTTGGTTATTATAAAATATATTGGAATGAATTATGGTCATTACGAGGGAGGATCGAAAGAGATTTAATCAGGATGGAGAATTTATGTGAAAGGATTTAAATCTCGAGGCGATATTAGATATGTTAGTTT
Source organism: Tetrastigma voinierianum (assembly GCA_016808115.1). NCBI lineage: Eukaryota > Viridiplantae > Streptophyta > Magnoliopsida > Vitales > Vitaceae > Tetrastigma > Tetrastigma voinierianum. The sequence continues at coordinate 110,483 of JAEQBH010004118.1, forward strand.
TCTTAATCTTGATATATTATAAATAGATAATTAAGTTACTATGATTTTTGAGTTATCAGCAGTGAGGCCTATTTTAAACGATCAATATCTTGATAATTTGGGATTATAGTATTTTGATTATCAAGTATTTATGAAATATACAAAATGGAATTTATATGAAATATCCTCTTGACATGTTGGTACCGAATGTGAAAGTCAGCGGTGCATGGGATCAGTTGAAAAGCGTAAGTCGAAGTAAAGTAATTAGTTGATTCTGAGAAAAAATCATCAATTAATTATTGATATTTTACAAAAGGAAAATACATTTAATATAAAACATTATTATTTTGGAATTCACATGGGTTTTTTAGTGGGTAGCCTCGGATAAGATTACGGTCCCGGACTTGCTTGAAGCAAGTGGGGTGGTTATGTGGAAGCAATCCCCAGGTAGTTGATCGAGCAATAATTAATAATGGGCCGTAGGATCGCAAGTATTCATTAGATGTGGAGCATTCTTGATTATTAAGATCTGAGATGGAGCCCGTTTGTTGGGCAAAGTGTTATAAAGCTGATGTGTTATAAAACCCTAATGGGGTTGGAGTTAGCCGGTCTATAAATCTGTTCTTCTGGCTGCAGAAAAAAAAGTTTATTAGCGCATAGGGTTTATGGCATGAGAAACGAAGCCGAAGGTATCAGTTGTTTTTAGAGATCTAGTTTCTTTTGTGATCAGGTGCGCCCACACGCAAATCTGTCACGTAGAGAATAGCTTAGTCGCATGGATTAAGAGATTTTCTGCTTTCTGGTTAATGTGAGTGATGAAAATATATCTATCATCAGTGTATTTAGCTAATGCGATTCTGGCCATTTGTTTGATTCGCTTCACTAGTAACACTCTAATAAAACCACCAGAGGTTAAGTTTGAAATAAATTCACGTTCTGCAAAAGAACTGGCAAGGTAACTATTATTCCTATTGTTGTATGGGCCGAACTAGAGTAAAATATTTGTTCAAAAAATTGAATCACAAAGCATTAATATATCCATATTTTTCTTCATAAGCTAAAACAAATACAAGAAAATCTTTATCATCTGAAACCATTGTTTGATCTATGGATAATTAAATAAATAAAAAAGTAAAACTTTTCATAAACCAAAATTATATATGTAATTCAATTTAAAAAATTTTATCATCAAAATGACGTAAAAACAAATAATACTTACCTACGTAAAGGTTATAGGTTTAAGAATTATAAAACTTTTCAATTATGAATATTCTAATACTAATATTATTATTATTATTATTACTTTTAACTTTGTAATCCATTCCATAATATTAAAAGTCCATAAATTTATAAATTTTTATAAAGTTGTATTCATTCCAAAATTCATTCTCAATATTTTATCTCAATATAGTTATTATTATCCTTAGGGGTATTTTTAATTTTCTAATGACAATAATTTAAACTTGCTAGTTTTCAAATTTTTATTGAACTCAAATTCCTTTAAAGTCTTATCTCAATAATTTATTTGATTTATATTCTTACTTTAAATTAAATTTCCTAATAGAGATTATTATTATTATTATTATTTTTTCAAATGTGGTCCCCTACTTTTTTTTCTTTTTAAATTTCTTATTCTTAAAGCTAGTAAACCCCCTACTCTTTATTTATTTATTTATTTTTTAATTCCAAGACTCAATATCCAACACTTTTAACTTTTCATATTACACCTAAAACACATACAATACCACACCATCTCAATAATTCTCTTTTTTCTTTTCATCCAAACATGGCTTTACATTTAAAGATTTCTTTTCATTTGTTTACTTCACTTTTTCAATATGAGATTTTGTTCAAATTTACCTATTAGTTTTTTTCTTCAAGGTCCAATCTCTCCACACAATTCTCAAACTTTTTTTTTTTTTTCACAAGTTCATGTCCTTTTCACCCAAGAATCGATTTTACAGATTGTTTTCATCCTTTTTTGGAATAAAACTTAATACAATTATATTTTTAGGGGTTGATCAAAACCTAATAGAAATAAAACAATCTACAACAAAAATCTAGAAAATAAATAGGAAAGATCTTACATTTTGGTGTTGCAGACCCTAGATCTACCGTATTAGATTTTCTCATAATTCTCTGATCGAGAACCACTCCTCGAGGAAACGAAAATAATATATATTTTTTCTTCCTATTTTCTTTAATCAGATTTAGGAAAATCTTACATCTTATAATCAATGCTTCAAACCCTAGGTATGACTTCTCAAGTTCTTGAAATTTAGAAATCGGAAGAACGTATCCAAATAAAATAAATTTTTATAAATAATAATCTCTCTTTTCTTTTTCTTTTTATATATAGAGCTTTATAGTTTACCCATATACCCTTGATAGTGGAATTCAATTAGAATTATTTTTAGTTTCTATTTTACCTTTAATGAAAAATCAGGGACATCCACATAGATGATTTTAAAATATTTAAAAATTTTGCCTTTAATTATATTTGTTTTTATTATACTTTTTCTTAATATAAATGAAATGTACAAATATTATATATATTTTTACTTTCCTTTGCCTTTCTCATAGATTCTGAGAAGTGTTGTCAAAGAAAATAAGGTAAAGTGCTAATAGAGTTATTATTATTATTATTAGTATTATTAAGTTCTTATTACTATTATTAGGGTTATGAAAAAGGCAGAATGTTTATGTGATAAGGTTAAAATTTTCGGATTTTCTTAACAATCAACTATCACAATAAACATCTAAAAAACCTAAATTTAGAGAATTCCTCTGTTCTCCTCTCAAAACCCTAGTTCTTTTTGTGTTTTCTTTTCATCCCATTAGAAATGAAGAATTATTTTTTTGGCCTTCATTAGCTTAAAATCACCCATCTCATGTCTGTTTACTCAGACTTGAGCTTTCTCTTTCAATAAAGTGGTTTATTTCGAGTTTTCATTTGTTTTTTCTTTGTTTTTTGTGTTTTTGATATCAACTTGTTGCTGCGCGTGGTTGTGTCATAATACGATGATTGCTTTGTTCGTTTTGTTTTTCGTGGGCAATTGAGCGACAAGCGGCTGTTTACGAATAAAGTCGTGTCAGTCATTGTGTATCGGATATGAGGCAACCCAGATATTTTAGGTATCTTAGGATTACCAATTGTGTAGGCATTGAGACATTTATTCTTGCTATTAACTTTTATTAGGAGTAATATATTGTTAATCTAAATCAATAAAATTTATTTAAAAAAAAAAAAAAACTATCACAATAAATTTTACACCAAAAAGAAATAAACGAATATATTACTTTTTATTTATATATTTATTTGTTGGAAAAAATGGGTTTGAACACAATAATTTAGCTATCTTTGAGTTAAAATTACATTGGGTCCCACAAAGCTTATTTGGTGGGTCCACATGGGAATGTGTTACTATCAGTGAGGAGATAGAAGATTATATATTGAGTTCTTTCAGAGAAACCGTTAAGGGAGTGAATTAGAAATTCCCTCCAAACATCACCCCTTGAAAATGAAGTAGCTAAGGTTTAAGCTTGTGGAAAAGCTTGTATCCCATGGATGAATATGAGACTTTTGAGAGTACTCATCTGCCGCGCGCGGTGGTTGTGCGAGGACACCAGGTTTGTGGAAGGGGGAGGACCTAGCTCATGTTTGGTTCACCACACACGCGCGCGTGCCTCGTCGCTGTCGTTTTTGCGTAGGTTATCGTTGGATTGATGCGTCTTCTTCAGTAGACGCTACTGTGTCTGTTCGCCATGAATAGACATGACCCTTCCAAGCTTCATGACTATTCGCCAGAGACGGACACTGGCCCTCGGCTCATGATTGTACGAACGGTCATGAGCGGAGTCTATATAAAGCCACACCTTGACTCATTTGGCCTCAGGCCTTCACAATTATATTACTCATTTCATATTCATATTGAAGTCTGCAAGCGATTCGGGTTCGACGACCAACACGAAGTGCTTTCTTACATTTGGAAGATAAAACATCACGGAGACAAATTTACAAAGACTCGAAGCATAACTGCGGGGACAATAGTGTGTGGGTTAAAACCTGAAGACTTGATTTGCAAACGAGGTTCTGATTAATTTTTAGTTTTTCATATGACGTGTAATTGTTCCATCTGCTACTTGGTTTTGTTCTATTTTCTGATACTAAGCCTAACATTATTTCCATATCTTACAGTTGAAATTCAAAACAAAAAGTATATAAAGTATACCATAATAATTATAATATTTAGGTAATAAACTTACCCTAATTTTTTTGAGGTGGCATTCCAAAAAATTAGAGCTAGTATTGGTCTTAGTCCATTTTAAGTCCCACAGACAAGCAGGATGAACCTAATCGGCCCACTTCACTAGGAGCTGTTTATTTGCCCATGCGGGTTGCGAGTTAAAACGGGCCAAAATCTTAAAAAATGCTAAAAAAAATTAATTTTACAAATTCATAATTATTCAAATAAAAATAAATAATATATAAATATATAATAATAAATAATATATAAAATAGTTAGATTCTAAACAATGTACTAATATATTAAATCTTGTAAATAAATAAATAATTCTAGAGCACAAAAGTACCAAACCAACTATCTAAATAATACAAAATAAAGTAACAGTTTAATAGCACATCAGAAAAAAATAGTTGTAAAGTATTAAATGAAATCTCATATGCTTATAATCTTCATTCTCATGCTCATTATATCTAATAATAACATGTGATTCTAAATTATAAAGATGTGCATTTAATAGTATAAATTTCATTTATATTTGGAATAAAAAAATATTTTTATTTCAATACATCTCAACCATATAATAATGAAATATCCTATTTGTTTTGAAAATTCATCTTAGTATAAGATATAATCATATTAGGAAAGAAATAAGGGTATAATTTTTGTTAATTATTTTAAAAATAACAATATTTTGTTATTAACACTAGTTTAAAGTAAGTATGTGATATAGGTTGGGCAGGTAAGAGACCACTTTAACAAAATAAAACCGGTTGATTTGGCCACATAGCCACATGGGTTACAGCGAAAATGCGCAAATGAGCGATTAACAATTTTATTTAATTTTGCCTTAACCCAGTAATTGAGATTTTAATTAAATATAAAATTTGATATTTTGTTGCTCTATTTTACTAGCATAGGGGTTCAAAATAATAATAATTATAATAGTAGTTAATATATTAAACTTTGTTGTTTTAACTATTTTATTTTAAATTTCTAAATGTATCTTTTAAAGATAATTTATATGATAATTTAATATTTTAAAAATCTTGTATGAAAATTTACTGAATGCCTTAAATAGTACCATTTTAATATGGAATACATTTTATTATCTAATTAATCCTATTTAAATATTTGCAATTTCATTTTTATTTATCCTTTAAATTTTATTCAAACATATATGTTTTTTAATAAAAATAAAGTTGTACTAGTTTATAAATTAAAATAAATTTAACTACAATAATATATTTTAAAATAATTTTATTACTTAAATAATGTAGTAACAAAATAATGTTATTTTTAAATAATTAACAAAATTATACATAATTCTTTCTAATATATTATATCTTTAATAGATTATATCTTTTAGGATATTTTATTTGTATACGGTTAAGATGCAAGTTTGGAAAAAATATTTTTATTCCAAACAAAATGAGGGTATATTTATTATTAATATTTTAAATTAATTAATAGATGATGATAAGCTCAACCATGTCGGGGATCTTATTTTACAATATGGAATCACATATTATTATTAAATATAATGAGGATGAGGATGAAAATTAAAGATATATGTGATTGCATTTGATACTTTAGAGTTGTTTTTTTTCAGATATATTATTAAGTTGATACTTTATTGTTTTAATACTATTTAGCTAGTTAGCTTGGTACTTTGGTTATAACAATGTTCTAACATTATTTATTTATTTAAGATTGTTTATTATTATTATATTTTTTAGACTCAATATTTTATATATTAATTATTATTATAAATTTGTATATTATTATTATTATTATTTTTTGAAGAATGATGAATTTGTAAAATTATTTTTTTTAGTATTTTTAAGGTTTTGGCACATTCTGTGAAATTTAGGTTGGTGAACTAACTCGAATATAAATAGGCAGGATTGTGACCAGATAGGCTTTACACGAAAATGAGTTGGATGACCCATTTACCGACTCTAAAGTTTAAACAATAAAATTATTTAAATATACTGATAATTTATTTATTAAATTTAATTTATTTATAAGCTATCTGACTTCATTTTAAAAAAAACATATGATTGAATAAAATTTAAAGGATAAGTCAAGTTGACCAGGTTTATTCAAGTCTTAAGTCAGTAAGACCCGAAATTCCAATTTTATAGAAAAGACAAAATAATGATTTGGTTATGAAATTGTAATTTCGGTTAAAAATCCATAATTTATTCTCTAGATCTCGGATGACAAAACGGATTTCACCGTTGGAATCGTCTCGCAAAATCTAGCTAGCATGTAAAATTTCGTTGAATTATGAGACAGTCGGAATTTACACGTTTTTGAAGACATCGCGTTGGTCTTAGTAAAAAGATTTTCGATGCGACGAAAGTCAATATAGCGATGTACTCATGTGCCATAAGTGGCATGAGTAGGAAATGATGAAAATGGACGGTAGGGACAGTCTTAGAAAATGTAAACTGGGAAAAGGATATTATTTTCTGGGTACAAGAAGCGTCTTGTGAAGGCGATAATCACAGGGATTGAGGACTAGAAGAAAGTAGGGTTGTGGCTTTGGTTGATGATATATTCATGTATTGAAATGTCTAATTTTAATATATGTATTGTATAAAGTGAAAATATTGTAACTCTTGTAACTACGGTATATAGTTAGTTCATAGTTAGTATGTATTATGAGTATAGTTTGTGGGCCCAAGTGGCGTATTATCAAATGATTGGATATATTGGATGTGGATATATTGCACTGTTGGGACGGGTATACGGGTTTTGTATTTGGAGGTAGAGCTCCACAGTACGAGAGACTCTGCCCAGATTTTAAATGAAATGTCGGGTCACCCAGACATTCCTGTGAGTATTTCATGAGGTTGGCGGGTAGTCAACGGACCCCACGGGTTTTGGGCGTCACGGCAGTGTGGAAGCCAGTATCCCCGAATGCCTAGGAGCTCCGGGTTGGGTATCTATCACCACTAGGTGGTTTGAAGTAGAGTATAGGTATATGGAAACCTAGAGATTGAGGATTTGAGCTTAGGCCATAGTCTTTGAGGTGTAAGAACATCACCACTAGGTGTGATTCGATGTTGAGTTTGGGTATGGGATTACCTGGGATCACGGGACAAAGCTAGGACAACACTACGTACATGTGTTTTTGGGTGATTGTTTGATAAATGATGTGTGAACATCTGAATGTTTGATGAATGAATTGTATACCATGTTATATGTGTTATGATTGTTTGTGTGCTTAGTACTTAGCACATAGGAAAACATAAGTGATGTGTTAGAAACTTTTAGAAGTTTTTCACGATGTATGTAAAAAACGGAACAAAGAAGGAAGGAATAAAAATAAATTTGAATAAATTTATTTTGAGTTGTTGGATAATGAAATCAAAATTTAATAAATTTGAGGTTGAACACTAGGGTTAGTGTTGTTATATAAGAACTTTGAGAGTGCGGACCCATTTTCAGGAAATTAAATGAAAAAAAATATAAAATAAATTTGCTTGATTTATTAGTTATTGAAATGAGAAATATATATATATATATATATATATATATATATATATATATATATATATAGGTGAAGAAAAAATTTTTTTTTAAAATGGAAAAAAGAAAGTAAAAAATAATTTTCTAGGTTTTTACAAGTTGTAAAATTGAAAGAAAATCGGAATAAAATAAATTTATAAATTTATTTGATATTCTAGAAAATGAAAAAATAATAATAATAATAAATATGTATATTTTTTTTTGTGTATCTTCAGTATTAGGAAAAATGAAAAAAATGTATACTTATGTTTTTGGGTATTTTCAATAGCATGTGTGAAAAAAAGTGATCTATGTATTTTTTTTGGGCATTTTCCGATGTAATTTGGAAATAAAGGAAAAAAATACAATTTTGAAAGATAAAATAAAATCAAATAAAATGAGGCAAAGAAAGTTTGGAAAAGTGAAATTTTCAAAAAAAAAAAAAAATTAAAATAAATTTTTGTGGAAAAAAGTTGCTGTGTGAATTAAGTGTCTCGCATTGCGTATAAATGCGAGGACATTGTATATATTCTGGTTGTTATTAGGATATTATATGCATGGTGTAAGTATAGGAAAAGGGTGAATGCTAAGGTTAGAATTATGACCTTAAGGAATTTGGATAATGAAATGGACGGGAAAACTTAAATTTTATTGAAATAAGAATTAGTGGTTAGATTTAGCGCCTAAGGAAATGAGCAGATTCGGTTCTGGTTGTCACATTAGTAATTGACATGTGCATTTGCTAGTTAGGCGAAATGAAACCAGTGGTGTATTCTTGAATTTGGGCGTAAGTAGATGGCTAGTCGAGGCGAAGGGCGTAGGCGTCACGAGAAGTCACTGATCGAGCACCACCATTTGATGGAAGCCACGATGTTGTCGTGGGAGGCCGCTAAATTTGTAAATTATTGCATTTCTGTGTACGGGGTTAGCGTGGCGGGTAGTGGGAGATACGTAACCTCGAAGGTTTGGGACGCATCATCCTCGGTAATGCGGGAAGGAGATCCGATGGTGACAGACCATTGGTTCATACAGATCGAGATGGTGTTAGAGGCTATGGGGTGCCGACACTGCCGAGTTAGACTAGTTGTGTTCCGGCTAGAGAGTGGGGCCCGATGCTAGTGGAAATGACGAGGACCTCTAGAGACCTTAGAGGAGCTCTTGTATGTGAGTTCTCCCCTAGGAATTAGGGAGAGAATAAGGATGATATCTTCGAGGATTGCGAGTTTGGGGTCTGGGGACTCTACTCCCTGATGGACTGAGGATCATGGACATGTCAAGGCCGATCATCATCCTGAGATTGGATTGTTTGTTCTTTCTGGGGTCGTTATCGATTGTAGAGCGCGGAGGGTTCTGCTTGCACACGAGACGGTGCTCGTGTGTGGTGGTCGGGGGAGACCAGCACGATATTTCTTGCAGAGACAATTATCTGAGTCAGTTTTTCGGGGCGGAGTTAGTGGGTTGTGCGCAGGCCTTACCTTAGAAGGGACGGAGGCGGTGGGTTACCGGTAGTATCACGTATGTGGATGTTTTCCGGATGACTGCAGTTGCCTCCGCGGAGGGTAGTAGACTTGGTGTCGAGTTACACCTGGTACTTCACCCATCTCTATGACTCTTGCATAGGATGGCACCGGAGTTGAGTTAGAACTCTTGAGTCGATTCTGAGGCTATTGGACAAGGGGTTCGTGGACAGAGCAACACTTCACCATGGGGCGGCTCCGGTTACATTTGCGAAGAAGAGCGAGCCCTTATTTGTGCGTGACTCACGGAGTAGTTGAGCGAGGTTATGATCAAGAATCGGTACCCATTATCGAGTTGATGATTTATTTGACTCGATTGAAAGGAGCGCGAGTCTACTCAAGATAGACGCCAGCATTGGTTACCGCTCAGTTGAGGTTAGGAGGCATATCCACTAAGATAGCGTTCAGGGCGCGTATAGGGCACCCGAGGCTTACGGTTCACCCTTTGGATTGGCGAAATGCATGCGGCGATCATGGATCTCATGCATAAGATATTCTAACCCTGGCCCCAGATCGGTTTGTCGTAGTCTTCGTGGATGACATCTTGATCCTCCGGTGAGTGAGAGCATGAGTATCGCTTGAGGATCATTTCGGTTGAGAAACCATCGGTTGTACGCCCGAGTTTGGGTAGTGCAAGTTTTGGCTTCTTGGTGAGATTTGGACCGCGTCTGAATTGTCGACGCCCGAGTGTCCGGTCGACCCGAGAGAAGGTCGAGGCTGTAATGAGATGGGAGAGACCGGTGCCGATGACGAGATGCGTAGTTTCCTTGGGATTGGTGTTATTGGGATAGAATGAGCGGATTGTAATAGGCGGGATGGCGACAACTCAGTTGGGACCTCCATGGTTGAGACGTGCGATATAGAGAGAGATCAAAGGATGGGCTTTTCAGGATCCCAGGTCTTAGTATGAAGGAGGATCAGCCTTCTGGTTAAGGAAGGCAAGAAGACTTACGCTCATACAGTTCAGACAAGAACTGGGATTGAGCTCATGGAGCGGGTTAATACGAGCAGGATCTGGGACTTTGGACAGCTTTGATCTGAACCGTGCAGTGATGATACTCTGGACATTCCTCACCTGTGGAATGGGAGGAGCTAGTTTCAATTTAGGTACTCTTTGTTTCACGACAACGATGGCGAAGGGGCGGTGTGAATTAAATGAGGCGAATCAGGGACTCGCCAACGAAGGGCGTGGTTTTCCGGATGATGACATAACCGTTCTTGATATTCGGGCTTGACATGGATGGAATTGACGGCATCGGGTTGTTAGTAATTGGGACCTTCGCGGGTTGTCATGCCGTTTCACCTTTGGATTTGGGCTTAGGGTTAAGGCCTTTAGAAAAACCATGAATAGGTGTTCTTCAGGATGTAGGGTGATTTGACTGATAGGTCGAGTTATGATGAGAGATCTCCGAGATTCTTCTCATGTTGGACCCCGGGATTGGGTGTCATAGTATGGCATTAGTGCGTTCGTGTGCACAGTAACATCGCGTCGAGTCGGGTGTGGGTGCACGACACAGTCATTCACCACTCTTGGTGAGTGTGGGTTGAATTTGTCTTAAGGACTACGTCCAATAAAGACTCATAGTTCGATTCAGTTAATGAAGAGTAATTAGAGTGTGTTGGGCAAAACAAAAAGGGGGTCGTTAATCTAAGATTGAGAATCACGGAGTTAGGGTGTAAGGGCAGGGGAGATATCCACTAGGGAATTTCTGCATTGAATGTGAGGCTCGAAGTGTAAGCCGAGAAGAGTTAAAGTTAATCCAAGATAAACACATGGTTAGGTTATCACGTAGACTTAGAGGTTGAGTGATAGGAATTGGGAGTGACTTGAGATTTGGATGCCCTTTGTAGTGCATTGGGTGGTGTTGGCCGACGAAGGGCTCGGTATGGATGTCGTGTGACATTGACTAGGTTAACGGTCCATTGGATTGTCGGCGATTGTGACCTTGGGAAGGTCGGCGTTTACAAAGTAAGGGTTGTGTAGGGTTACACGCGTTGTGTAGATTATATCTGGTGTTAGAGGACACGCTCTGACATACGTCCTGGGTCATAGGGTAGGAGCATTTGCCCTTACTAGAATTCGCCTCAAACAATAGTTATCAGTGAAGATATGCAAATGGCACTATGAGTCATTGTATGGGAGGCCATGGGTGCAGATTGCCAGTTGGACCGAGATGGAAGGCTCCATCACGGGTCCTGATCTGATTAGAGACACCTCCGAGAAGGTGAGCTTAATACGACGCAACGTCTTCTCCGGCTCAGGCGGCGAAGAATATGCGGATGTGCGACGTCGACCCTTAGAGTTGAGTTGGGGATGCGTCTTCTTGAAGGTGATGCTGAAGGGAGTCGAGGTTCGGCAAGCGTGGGAAGCTATCGCCGAGGTTCATTAGACCTTTCGAGATACTCGAGAGGGTAGGCACCGTTGCGTACCGGTTAGCGTTACCGCCCAACATGTCAGGTGTCCACGAGGTGTTTCACGTCTCCATGCTCAAGTACACTCCAGATCCAGCTCATGTGGTGGATTGAGGACGGATAGAGTTGACCTGGATGAGACCTTCGGAGGACCGGTGTGCATTTTAGATGGCAGTGATCGGGTTTTTGCGGCATGGAGGCGTGAGGCTAGTGTTGGTCTTATGGTGTCCTTTATGGGTGGAGGAGTCTCACGTGGGAGGCCTTTGAGGACCGATCTTTGGCCACCTATCCCTTCTTGTTTAGGGATGAAGGTACGTGGTTTAGTCGTTTAGATTTAAATAACTGTTTACATGCATGGTAGAGTGCACGTTGCATATGCATGTGAGTGATTGTAATTGTCCTGAATTTCGGGACGAAATTCCTTTAAGAGGAGAATGTGGGCAGAAATTCAATTCTACGGAAAAGGGCGAAATCGTAATTTTGGTTACGAAATTGTAATTTCGGTTAAAAATTAGTAATTTATTCTCTAGATCTCGGATGATGAAACGAATTTCACCGTTGGAATCGTCTCGAAAAATCTAGCTAGCACGTAAAATTTCGTTGAATTATGAGACAGTCGGAATTTACACGTTTTTCGAACATCGTTCGGGTGCTTGAAGTAAAACTATTTTCGATGCGACGAAAGTCACATATAACATATACTCATGTGTCATAAGTGGCATGAGTAGGGAAATGATGAAAATGGACGGCTGAGACAGTGCCGAATGTCAAAACTGGGAAAATAAGGATATTATTTTACAGGTATAGGGAGTGTGCGAGGGGACGACTTGTCCTAGGGATTGAGGATTAGAAGAAAGCCGGGTTGTGGCTTTGGTTGATGATATATACATGTATTGAAATGTCTAATTTTAATATATGTATTGTATAAATTGAAAATATTGTAACTCTTGTAACTATTTGAGTATATAGTTGGATTCATAGTTAGTATGTATTATAGTATCGTTTGTGGGCCCCAGTGGCCGTATTATAAAGTGATTGGATATATTGGATGTATTGGATATATTGTGCACTATTTGGGACGGTATATGCAGGTTTGTATTTGGGTAGAGCTCCGTACCAAGGGAGCTACCTTGATTTTAAATGAAATGTCGGGTCACGGAGCATTCTGAGTAATTTCACGAGGTTGACGGGTAGTCAACGGACCCCTGGGTTTTGGGGCGTCACATAAATTTTACAACATAACCCTCTAAAAATTTGGGCTAAAATGGACTGACCTATCGAGCTCAATCCATATTATCAACTCAACAAAAAACCATAAACCTTATTTTAAGTAAAACTCAAGCTCATTTCGAGTCGATTATGACATTCATTACCTTGCATTTTTCAAATTAACTTTTCTAAATGAATGGGTTTTTCTTTTGAGAAATATACTTACAAAAATAATATATTTTAAATCAATAAAAGTATTATTATTATTTTGAATAAGTATAAAGTATTACTAATTTAAGTATTTTTTAATATATATATTGACAACTAAACACTTAAATTATAATATAATAAATTGTCCCGAGACTGGACCCCTCCCTTGCCTTACATATTTAAACGTTGAACACTCTATCACATGAGTTATGCATAATAAAATGATATTTTTTTTAATATTATCATGAATAAAAATCACTTTTCCAAAATTTTGCTTCATATCCATCATTTTTCAAATAAAAATAAGGGAAAAATATTATTTAAATCCTAAACTTTTGAAAATGGTGTCTTTATATCATAAACTAAAAAACTTGCTTTTAAATATGCCTTCCATTTGCCTTGGTTTTAGCTTAGGACAATTCGAGACCTAGCTTGACCTAGGTATGGCCTACATGACAACAAAAACAACGTGGTTTTGTATAGTTGGAGAAACCAAACCATGATGTCGTTTTGTAGCTTAAAAACGACAGTGTTTTAATCGAATAGCTTAATGCTATTTTTTATTTCCCTTCAATTTTTCTCTCCAACTGCTTTATTTTCTTTCATTTCCATTCCTTTTCCTTTCAAATTTCCCATTAACCAAACATTTTGGTTAAAAGAAAGCTTATCTAACGAATGAAAATTATTGGAAAATTAATTCAAGAAATACTCACGTCAATAATGTCATTCCATAAGAATGTAGAGATCATCCCAATCTTGTGGGGTGAAAATATGTGCACAAGCCCGAGCACGGGCACAGAGAGCGATAGCCAGGAATGCGGCTTCAGGCCTCCACCTTATGAAGGGAGTTGGGGCACAGACCCAACTAAGAAGCTCGGCCCACAGTGAGATCCTACCCATGCCAAAGTACACGGGCCTAGGCGTAGAGTTAAAACCACCCTGCCAGGTAATCAAGCGATATAGGCGGCGAAACTCATCTGAAGCCTTCGATCTCCACGATCTGTGCGCCCCACGGATTAGGAAGAAGAATCTTACATGATCACGACTCCTCCATTATCCATAACTTGATCGGTCCATGATAAGGAAGAAACTCCTCACCTAATGGGAGGAATGCCGTATCATTGTCTAAGGAAAGTAACCTGATTTCTCCGCATAAATGTCGACCCGTTCTACCCGCAGTGCAGCGATCATATGCGTCATCGAGGAGTTGATTTGCTGCTGTAGAAAGAAGCTGACTTAGGCATTGGAGATCCGGCAGGCGCACCCCCGCCGGACCATCCTTTCAGTGCAGGTTGCAGGTTGTATAACGACTCAGCCCAGCAGACCGGCCCAATGACTTTGAAGATCCAGCCCAGAATCGGTAGAAAAAGCACCATCAGTTTGGCGCCGTCTGTGGGAACGACTATTCCTCTACAAATAAAACTGAATTCTCAGTGACTAATGGTATTGACCCGAAACATGAGCAGGAGTCACGCTAACCCCCCTAGAACGCAAGACCAGCAAGGCAATACTGACGAGGTGGAGGCACTCCGTCTCACTAACCAGCGTTTGCTGAGAGACTTAGAGGATCTCACCAGAAAAATGCAGCGGCCGTGGGAAGAACGACAACACCACGACCCTCCTCGGGACGCTGACGGAGAAGGAGAGACTAGCCAAGCCAAAGGAGCACGATCCTTATAAACTCCCTGGAGAGGACACGCAATGAGGAATTCGCTCTGAACAACGAGAGGTAATGAACCCACCTTTTTATCCAGCCGGGAGATGAGGGAGCGATCGTGGGAGCGGTATGGCACCAAAAATATATCCTAAGTTTTTCGGACATGTTTAGGGTATAATAAAAGTAGCAGTATATTTAATGGGAATAAATAAAAGAAAAATAAAATAAAAGCAAGAACTAGGAATTAATACAACAGTTAAGGGTAAAATTAATAAATTACCAATTCATGACGAGGTCGTAATATAATAAGTTCATGTTAAAGCAGGAATAGCCATAAGTTAAATCAAGAGTAATAGAAATTGAGGGACAAAGAGTATAAAAAAGAAAGATATTAGAATAAAATAAGGAGGAAAGAAAATTGTGGAAGAGATAAGTGGCTTGAAGGAAAGGGAGGAAGTTTCCTCCTTGAAGTGAAATAAAAGGGGGATAAGATCAAATAAGGATAAGACCAAATCATTTTGGTGCTTGGGAGAAAGAAGGCAAAGCAGATAAGAGAAGAGAAGAAAGGAAAGAAGAGAAGAAGAAGAAGAAGAAGAAAAGAAGAAGAAAGGAAAGAAAATAGAAGATCACGGTATGGAACTCTTAAATTTGAGTATGGAATTTAGTATGGGTGTAAGGAACTATAGAGACAGAGTATGGAACTAGGAATATTTGTATGGAAATATGGGTATATGGAATTTAGTATGGTTAGTAGGAACTATGAAATTTGGATGGAAGCTTATGTGTGTGTGTATGGAAGTCTAGTTTTGGTCTAGAAAGTTTAGATACATGGTTTGGAACCCTTTCTAATGTGTATGGTTTGGGTTTGGAAACTCCCAAACTCATTTCTTGTTAGGGTTGAGTTAAGAAGAGCTCTAAGGCTCCTATAGGTGTGTTTTGGGAAGGGTCTAGTTGCAAGTTGAACCAAGAAATTTCCCTATTTTTGATCATACTGTTAGCCGGACCTTAGAACATTTTGGGTCAGAAATAAAAATTTGGTAGTAAATTCACAGTAAATTGTAGCCACATCAATTAAATTAATGTTAGGATTTTGGAATTTCTTGAGTCGGGATCACAGTAGACCAAGTTATAGTCTTTTATACGAATAGTTAAATGGGCGAGGTCCGCCCATAGAGGTCATCAGAGAGGTCGGCCATAGAGAAATTGAGTCCGGTGGGGTGAGTAAACCTCATGCAACGAGAGGTCAGTAGGCCTCGTACAGCGAAGGTCAGTAGACCTCATGCTGTGGGGTCAACGGACCTCGTGCGGCCCGAGAAGAATCAGCCGCCACCTCATCGGCCCGGTCGGCAGAACATCGCGGCGAGAGGTCAGCGGGACCTCATGCAGCAAAGGTCAACAGACCTCATCCAGCAGAGGTCAATAGGCCTCATCCAGTAGAGGTTAGCAGACCTCATCCTTCGAAGATCGCGAGACCTCATCTGCGAGTCGGCGGACCTCATCTGTAGCGACGCGATTAGGTTGGCTTCAGTGGGTTAACTCACGTATGACCTCCAACCGGAAGGTCCTGCTCCTTCGTCAGAACTCCGATTTGGGTGTTCTTGGACTTTATGGAAATCCCATTGAGTCAATAATACATTCATATGCCTAAGAAGGATATTGTGTTAGACCGAGGTGTTAGACCAAGCTCACCGAGGTCAGGTCAGCTCATCCAGTTCAGGATTTGACTACGTATGACCTCTAACTTTGGAAGGTCATAACTCAGCAATCGACCGATTTGGGTGTTCTTGGATTCTATGGAAAGCCCATTGAGTCAGAGGCCATTCATATGCCTGAGGAGGATATTGGGTGTCAAACCGAGGTGTTAGACTGAGCTCACCGAGGTCAGGTCAGCTAGTCCAGTTCAGGATTTGACACGTGCCTCCTAGCCGGGGTCATAACTCCTTCGTCCGAACTCCGATTTGGGTGTTCTTGGACTCTATGGAAAGCCCATTGAGTCAAGAATCCATTCATATGCCTGAGGAGGATATTAGGTGTCAGACCGAGGTGTTAGACCGAGCTCACCGAGGTCAGGTCAGCTCGTCCAGTTCAGGAGACCTTCACGTATGACCTCAACCGGTCATAACCTTCGATCGAACTCCATTTGGGTGTTCTTGGAGCTTTCTATGGAAGCCCATTGAGTCAAGAATCCATTCATATGCATGAGGAGGATATTAGGTGTCGGAACGAGGTGTTAGACCGAGCTCACCGAGGTCAGGTCAGCTCGTCCAGTTCAGGATTTGACTACATTTGACCTCCAACTTCGGAAGGTCATAACTCCTTCGTCCGAACTCCGATTTGGGTGTTCTTGGACTCTATGGAAAGCCCATTGAGTCAAGAATACATTCATATGCCTGAGGAGGATATTAGGTGTCAGACCAAGGTGTTAGACTGAGCTCACCGAGGTCAGGTCAGCTCGTCCAGTTCAGGATTTGACTACGTATGACTTCCAACTTCGAAAGGTCATAACTCCTTCGTCCGAACTCCGTTTCGGGTGTTCTTGGACTCTATGGAAAGCCCATTGAGTCAAGAATACAGCCATACATAGTATGATAAAAGTGGAACTCATATTAGGTCCAGAAATAAGGAAAAATAGTAAGCAGATATGCTAATCATAGTATATCATGCATAATATAAGATAGATACAAGTATAAGATAGATAAAAGTACAAGTAAGTGTATAAGTACCTCCGTATAGGTATAAGTTTTGTAACTCCTACGGGAGATAGGACAGTCTGATAAAGTACTAGTAAAACGTACAAGTATAGAAATGTATTAGTATATGTCATAAGATATGATAGTCTAATAAAGTACATGAAGATATAAGTTAACAAGATATAAGATGTTACTAGGAATGAATACATGTACACGAATGATAGGCATATATGAATATAAGAATGAGTAAATGCATGCATGATAAAAATATAGGAATATATGTATTATAGAGAAATATAAGAATCGTAATATAAAGCTACAGATATGAGAACGAATACAAATTAAAGTAATGATAGTATATATTGCATAAGCAATCATGATAACAATAGTTATTCATGCTTATGAGATATGTACAGAAAATGAATAAAGCTGGATTAATACATTTTAGAACCCTAGTAGAGGGATAGATAGGCATGCTATTAGGAAGAATAGAAGTCACGTAGCATATAAGTTACGTTACGATATCGAGAACTCCGGATTTGGGTCGTGAGATAGATCCGTTTGAATCACTGACTCCGAAGAGATCACCATAACGCCGGCCCTTATAAAGATGGTGCTTGTCTGCGTGCGGTATTGATACAGCCAGGGAGTATCATATCACGGGCATGAGTCCTTTGTCTCGTACAGTGATGATACCTTCGGGTATAGACAGTACCTTCGGGTACAAACAGTTATTTCCGTTATCCACTTCTAAGGTTTATGCAAGCATGAAACATAAAATAAATGATTTGAATATGACATGTGAAAATATATGATATTATATGAGAAGCATAGCACTGCTATGTGATGATAAGTTCTGTAACATGAGATTATACGATCCGACATGATATATGAAAATAATAAATCAGTACATGAATACAGTATATGAAACAGTACATGAATACAGTATGTGAAAACAGTACATGATCACAGTATATGATAACAGTACATGATAACAGTACATGAAAATAGAACATAACAAATGGTATGAAGTATATAATCATGAAAGTCATATATGATGGGCATACTGAATGAATAGATGGAACATGCTGTAGACACGTGATAGAAATACATAAGAGCTAAGAAGCGATAGAGATAAGTAAAAGATGACAAAGCATAGGAATATAGTAAAAAAGTATAGATAGGAGATATGTCAAGATAGAGAACATGACCAAGCAATAGGAATGTAAAGATGATAAGTAATAAAAGTTATATGAATATGTGAATATATGAAATGTACATGTATAAGCATGATAGTCACCGACTGGTGGTTATCCATGCTTATGTTCCCACTAAGCGTAAAGCTTAGCACGGGTGTTCAATGCATTGGAGTCTGACGAGAAGACAAGGTTAGAGGAAGGACATCCATCGGCAAAGCGAGCCCATTTCGAACATAGGGTGCTCACCCGCTACTTACTTAGCGATCTCGATGTTTTGTATTAGAAAAAAATGTACATGTATAAAAGTAAATGGGACTCGGTATATGTGCCATAGATTTTGATGGACACCACTCTTGTGGTAGTTCTTTTGTAAATGAAAATGATTTTGTTATTACGAAATTGTTTGTATAACCAGTACAAGTTCAGCTCTGAGAAAGAACATGTCAATGAGTCCCAGTATATAGTCTTGCGCCCGGACTCGGTTCGGATCCGCCATTCGGGTCGGATGGGGAATAGGGGCGTGACAGCAGCGCTTTCGGGGCATACAACAAGAGCTCAACCACATGAAGGAAACTGTGAAAGGACGAGCTCCAGTCTCCATGGATGCCTTGGTGCAGCGATCAGTTCGCGATTAGGTGATCTTACGCTTCCCTCTCCGCAGTTCAATACCTTGGTGAGAAACATTTGGCGGAGCGAAAGATCACAGTAGATCACCTCCAATACCTCTGAGAATCAAATGGAGCTGGGGATACGAGTCGGTTAGATGCAAGAGCCTTAACCATCAGCTCGAGGCTGGCTTTGCTTTGATTCGATAGACTCCTGCCATTGTCGATCGTATTGGAAACATCCATCGTTTGTCTCCCACTTCAGCCTGGGCTTAGACATATAGGAAGTAAGAGCTATCGGTTGACCATAAAGCGAGAGCCGCGAAGGAGGGCACGGTCGATCGGAGGTTTAGCAGCGAGTCGTTGGGGTGAGCATCCCTGGGGTTTGCCTGCAGCCATCAGTCGAGGTGCAGGTATGGTCGAAAGACATGATGTTTTCTATCTCGAAACAAACCCACAGAGGCAAACTGGTCGAGGTGCTTTCGCCCAAAGTAGAGAAATACATCAGCGGCCAGAGAAATACTGTCCCCTAGTGGGAAAGCTTTCTTCCACCTTCGAGAAGGAGCTTGAGCGAAAAGGCAGAGCCTCGGAAGATGGGGAAACGGATAGATCCCCACGAGAGGTTGGAGAGAATATGGCGATCATCTGAGGGTGTAGAGAGAGAGAGAGGGGGGGGCAACGTGGGGACCGCTAGGGCCCATCTCAGCCCAAGCTGCAGCAGCGATATCCACCTGACAAGTTCACCCCTTGGCTGACCTCTCGGTTGTCACGGTCCTACGTGACGACACGAAAAGTTTTAGGTGGCGGGTCTCGGATGAAGCCTGAACCAGTGAAGGGACTCGACCAAATGCAATGAATTCCATAGGGATCATGGTGCCGAGCAGGATGATTGCATCCGGCTAAGGAAGGAAGTGAATTCCTGATCCGATGTGACATCTTTCTTGTTTTCGTGGCCTGGAGTCGGGACCAGGCAGCCCCCATCACCTCGTCGGCCGACTCGATACGACACGCTGACCCTTGGGAGAAATCCATGTGATCTCCGGGGACACAGGAAGGGGTCCAGTTCCGCCTGAAGGCTCATCACAGCGACATTAGATAAGGGAGACACTAGAAATACAAGCGGTATCCAAACTTCTTTATTTCATTTGTAACTTTTCGAACTCGACTGTGGAAGGGCTGCGGCATCCTCATGGCGATCCCGAGTATGGGAGTGCGTCATAGCCAAACAAAATGATACGGGGTCTTTGGTGAAATAGCGGAGCTCAGCTGACATCATCTTTGCGTCAGCCTTAGATAAAATGGGCATCGGAAGAAGCTTCCGAGCGGGTCCGCGCCGCGAGGATTCTGGGAGAAAGAGTGCTACCCCTGGGATCAATACAACTAGTGCTCACTTTAGGAGATCCCCCGTGCCAGGCCACAATAGTGGTGAGGTTCCGCCCTTAGTGGAGCGCCCGTGTCGGCCTATAACATTCTATTAGGGGCCACTCCCTCTAATCATTAAGGGACCATCTTCAGCTTTATCTGGTTATCACGTTCCCAGTATGAATGGGGTAGATAGTTCGGAAATCAGCATAGCCAGGGAGTGCTACTCGACATCAACGAAGCAAAAAGCGGTAGGTAGCATCTATGGACCAGGCTCGACATAAGGGTGGTGAGCATCCGATCTATGCCCTCGGAAGAACTAGAAGCTTAGATACAACTCGTGACCGGCCAAGACATCTGTCTCATCAGGATCACAGATTAGTAAGTGTCGGGGACCTCCTTGTCACTTCTTACAGCAGAATATGGAAGTATTTGCACGGAAGCAGGATATGGGAGAATTGACCCCAATAATCACACACAAAGGCTGAACATCGGCCCTCTTCATTATCAAACCAAAGAAGAACATCCTCGAAGGCTGGAAGGCGTCCCGATAAAGAGGTTAACAAACTCCTCGATAGCTATCAGTAGAATGAGTATTGGTTGGCTAATGTGGTGCAATTTAAAAGGCAAGCGACAGCGGTATGGTGACTTGCCGATGTCAGGCACGTCCCAGAAACGACTTTCCTTACCTCGGATCAACCTTATAATGGGCGCCACAGTTGGCCATGAGCTTCTCAACTTCATGGACGCTTTCTCGGGATATAACCGGATCAGAATGAACCTAGTGATCAAGAGAAGACCTCATTTGTGACGGGATAGGGTACTTACTGTTACCAGGTGATGCCTTTCGGGTTGAAGAACGTTGGGGCCACTTATCAGAGGCTAGTGAACAAAATGTTTCAAAATCGAGTTAAGACATCTATGGAGGTATAGATGACATCTTTGGTGAAGTCGATTAGGCCCGAGCTCCACACTAGCCACTAGTTGAGTCATTCGGGTCTTGAAGAACTATAACATGAAGCTAAATCCAACCAAATGCACCTTTGGAGTCTCAGTTAGAAAATTCTTGGGTTTCATAGTCAACAGTCGAGGAATAAAGGCAAATCCAGATAAGATAAAAGCCATGCAACTGCCTTCGAACACTAAAGAAATTTAGCGTTTAGTTGGGAGAATAGCTGCTCTGAGCCGCTTGTATCTAGATCAAGCGACAAAATTAAACCATTCTTTGGGTTTAATGAAACCCTTTGGGGCGCCCGATGCGAAGGCGTTCTCGACGCAAGACTTACCCTAGCTCCTCCGCTACGGTGAGCCCTTGGGGAGAACTCCTTACCCTTTATTTGGCCATTTCGGTTTCTCGGCCTTCGCACCTTGGTCGGAGGCGAGATAGAGATACAACAGCCGGGTCTGTTACTTTACATTAGCTACGGGGATCGGAGGAAGGTATTGAGATGGAGAGGAAATTAATCCTAGCGTTGGTAACCATTGCAGGAAGGCATTAGTATTTCAGGCTCACACGATTGAAATCCCAATAGAACACAATAAACGAGATATTGCATAAACGCAAACCTCGGGAAGGCGATAAAATGGGCCATAGAGCTTGAGTGAGTTCGACATGAGATACAAGCCAGGGCGACGATCGAGGCGAGTTTAGCAGATTTCATCATGGAATTCACTCCCTCAAATGCCTCGCCATAGCCTACCAAAACTACTCAATTGACGTTTGACCTACCCATCTGGAGGTTGTCCGTAGATGGGGCCGCCAATTCCTAAGGAAGCGGTGCAGGTCTGATTCTAACCTCCTCGGACGGGATTGACGTGGAATACGCACTAAGATTCGGATTCCAAGCCTCTAATAACGAGGTCGAATACGAAGTTATCATATCCGGGCTTCATCTTGCCTACTCTATGGAAGCTGATCAACTGAAGATATGCAGTGATTCTCAATTGGTGGTGAAACAAATAGAGGACTCCTACGAAGCCAGGGGTGAAAAATGATCCTTTACCTAAAAGATGCGAGCGCCCAAAAGTTTATACGGGTTCGGGTCGGAATGTCCCGGGGCGAGAGAAGTACGGGCGGATGCCTGCGAAGCTAGTAATAGCACCACAAGAGGATCTAGATAGACTGATACAGGTCGAGCACCTCCCAAAGCCCTCGGTGAACGTCGACGATGAAGAAGTGTGGTAATGTCGTGAAATTTGGATGGACTCCCGTCTAGGACTACTTGGTGGACCGAACATTGCCCGGTGACCAGACGATGGTGGTGTAGAAATTAATTGGAAAGCATAGGCAGGTATTGCAAGTGCGGCTTGAGGTTGCGTAGTGTAGTGGCTAGTCAAGTGTCGTTCCCTCGAAGAGAAGTGTGTTGACTACTGGTTGTGGCTTAGAACAATATTTGGATCGATCTGGGCGAATTGCGACTAAATTACTTGAATTAATAAAAACCTAAGAATTGAATGCTAAATTATATCGTGTTAACGAGAAACCTAGGTTTCTTGTACTCCTACCACTCTTGATGGATGTCAATTCAATTAAGGAACTTATTGGAAGTATACATATGAGTTATGTTGGTGGGTTGATCTTTACTTACAAGATATTCTCTCGAAGATATATTTATGCATCTCGCGATTAGGATGTATTGCTCCCTACGCCTCAATCCTCGACTACGAAGCAGCCTAAATGTGTAAACCCTAATTTTATAGTGCAGGAATATCTCTATTCTTCGACTACCCAGTGTTGCTTTGCTCCATACCCTTAGAAGTTATCTATAGATCTCAAACTCCATCTTTAGCATGTCATAGTTGGCGGTGATAACATGTAATTATTTGAGGCGCGAACATATGAACTCATAGTAATAATCAAATATTAGAAAAGAAAAAAAGAAAAAACAAAAAAAATCAATCCATCAAATCGTGGTTAGGGTTGGAAAAACCCTAGAGAAAAGAGTTAGTTCATCATATTATTCATTATAGATTGAAGAATTCGAATCATGAAGTGGGATGAAGGAAGACTCTTGAAAAATCGATGCTGATCTGTCTCAAATCGAGTCCTATCTTGATCTCTCACTCCTGTATCTCCTCCTTCTTCCCAATCCAAATCTCCTTTTTGCTTCGAAATTACTCCCTTTTTATACCTCGAGACGCGGGCCCATCAATGGCCTAGAAGCTAGGGTTTTTTTTGAGTTCCCGTAATGGAAAGGGAACCTCGCTTCGCCGAGACGAAGGTGGCTTTGCAGCGGCGAACCCGAGGCCTTTGATTTCAGGCTTTCTAGTTTGTTGTTGCAAAGAGGGTCTTCGTAGCGGCGAAGTGCTTCGTCGCGGCGAAAGGACTCTTCACAGCGGCGAACCCGTAACCCTTTGTGATGTTGCCTTTTCGTCATTTTACGCTTACAGGTATGTTTTTTGTCTTTTAAATTTGTCCTTTTTGATTCGACATCGCCATATTCTATAGAATAATATAATATGAGGATTAGCATAATATTAATGAAAAAGACCGTGAATCATGCATTTTAGCTATAAAGAACACCGAGAATTTAACTGAAATGCACACATGATTCATCCCGATCACCAAGCGATCCAAAGGAGGCCTCCAAGCTTAGGACGAGGTCAGCTAGGTTCACCATTCATCGGGGGACCCTTTATAAATGAGGCTTCTCTACACCCATCCTTAAATGTGTAGGAAATGAAGATGCGACTAATGCTCGAGAGAGGATTGCATGAAGGCATTTGTAGCCATATTGAAGCGGGACCTTGGCGGCAAAGGCGCTTTGGAAGCGAGGGGTATTATTGGCCTACAATGCTCGAAAAGCATACGAAAATTTGGTTAAAAAATCACGAAGACACATCGAAGCGTACGGATCTCTTACCTCCCTTAGGAGCCGTTAGGGTCAATCCACAGTATAGCCTTTTCAACGGTGGGGGCTTGACATGCGGGACCCTTACCCATTGGGAAGAATTTGAGTACAGGATTTATTGTTGTAGGAGTGGATTACTTCACTAAATTGGGTGGCCAGAGCCATTAGCTATGATCACTGAGCAAAAGGTATGCAACTTTGTTTGGCATTCCATAATTTGCGGGTTCGAGTCCTAGAGCCTGGTATCCTAATAATGGAAACGGTTGACAATCCCAGTTCAAAGATTTATGTAGAGCTCGATATCAAGAATTATTACTCATCCCCAGCTCATTCGTAGTACAACGGACAAGCAGAAGTCACTACAAGGACTCTCAAGGTAGCGTTGAAGACTAAATTGGAAAATCTAACGGGAAAATGGGTAGAATACCTCCCCGAGGTATTATGGTCATCTGAGACCACCGCAGCAATCCCATTAACTCGAAGCCCCATTTTCTTTGGCATTCGGTGCTGGAAACAATGGCTCCCGATCGAGTCAGGCTAAAGTCACGAAGTTGAGTTCGCAAATGTCGAACCTAGAGAGATTCTTCGCTGAACCTTGACCTCCTAGAAGCGAGACGGGTTAAGGCGCAGGGGTATTGCGAAAGACCCATGAAATATTATGACCGAAGGTCGAGGCCCGAATTTTAATCCCGGTGACTGGTTCCTAAAAGAAACTCCACCAGCAGGAAAGACCCACATGGGAAGCTAGGAGCCAAGCGGGAAGGACCCTATATTGTCTCCTTGAATAGTCGACGGCAACTACGAACTTCAAACATAGAGGAAAAACCTGCCACATTCATGGAGCTATTTGAGCACCTCAGAGCGATTCTATCCAATAGACCTCAGTTAGCTTTTAATAAGAAATTCACGGTTTACCTATAATAACATTCTTTGAGTTTCATTTTGACCTCATTAATATTCTTGCGGATCGTGAAAAAAACATCGGGGACAAGTAACACATTTGTGTACTATTGGATATCTAAGGAATTAAAATGATCCATTAGTGGTTCTCTCGTCTTAGAATTACAATGTGTGCAGCCATTTCCTCTACATCTCTTAGTTTCTCTACATCTCGGGGAGATCAAGTCAATTTGCTTGGTCAGGGCCAAGAGAGCCACAAGAAAGGGAAAGAGAAAAGGAAGGAGAAAGAGAAAAGGAAAAGGAAGGAGAAAAAGAAAAGGAAAAGGAAGGAGAAAGAGAAAAGAAAGGAGAAGGAGAAAGAGAAAAGGGACGAGAAGGAGAAAAGAGGGGAGGGAAAGGTATAATGGAAGTGGGACCAAATCTTCCTCTCTGAGCTCACCGCCCCTTCGAATGTTTCTCGGTCCAGTTCCACCAAATCTGGTGGATTCAAGGGGAACAGCACAGCTCCATAAAGTAGGAACTAGGGAAAAACCACAGCTCCACCAAAGCAGGCGACGGCCGAGCCAAACGTGAAGGCTTGCTATCTGCAGGCAAGACTCCTTGTGGTGACGATCAGGCCTAAAGCCGTCATATACAGACTCAGCAGCTGTTGAAGAGGAAGAAGGTTAGAATGATGTAGCCACAGTCAGTGAAATGATTATTTATAAAGAAACCTAGACGCTCGGAAGGCCACGTAGTCTATTTCGATTCTCCATAGATCTGCATTAAAACCACACGCGCCTTCCCTAGGGGAGGAAGACGAAAGAGCCGTGTAGCTTAGATCAGAGGCCAAGGAGATCGGATACAAAACCATCTGACTGCTTGAAGATCCACAACAAATTGATTTTAAGAATGCGACGATTGTTGGAAGGGCGATTATGAGTTCCAGGGGGCGGCGACAGGTTTATTCCCGAAACGTGTGACTGAAGGCGAAATATCAGGCCATAGCTCAATTTCAGAAAAACCACGTCGCGCAATTTGAAGAGCCCTCTAACGGTTCTTAAAGCGCGTGGTAAGGAAAGGCCCAGTGATCCATAGCTCGGTTGAAAGGAACTTGTAGCTCGGTTCAAGGGTCCATCTGACTCGAGTTCTTAAGAACGACAGCACAAAGGCGAAGTAGCCGATCATATATCTTAGTTTCAGCAGGCCTTGCGGCTTTCGATCCAAAGAGCCCTGTAGCTCAGTTTGAAAGAAAGCCTATAAGCTCGGTCTTCGGGAGCCACGTAGCTCGGTTCGAGGTCCTGCTTTCGGTTCTTAGAACTTGTCGCCCAGAGCCAGTAGCGAGCCGCCTGCTCGGTTTTTCGCAGGCCTTGCAACTCGGTCCAAAACCCTGCTTTCCCGGTTTGAAAAGAGCCTTGGCGCTCAATGCCGAAGAACCCATGCTTTCGTTTCAAAGACATATAGCAGTTCTTAAAGAACGACAGCGAAAGGCGAAGTAGCTGAAAGCCATATGGCTCTTCCCACGCGAAACCTTGCGGCTCAGTCACAAAGAGCCTATAGCTGGTTCCGAAAAACCTTATGCTTTCGGTGCCGAAGAGCCACACCGCTCAGTCCAAAAACACCGCCGCTGGGTTTGGAAGCGCCAACTCTGTTCCGAAAAACCCATGCTTCGATTTCAAAACATCGGCTCAGTTCTTAAAACATGGCCAAGAAAACGAATGGCGGAGCCATATGGCCGGTTTCACGGGCCTTGCATTTCGGTTTCAAAGAGCCATGTAGCTCCGCTTCAAAAGCGCTTGGTAGCTCAATTTTGAGCCGCGTGGCTCGGTTTCCATGACCTTACGGCTCGATTCAGAGCCTTGTAGCTCGATTCGGGGCGGCCATCTCAGTTCTTACCAGGGCCTAACAGGTCGAAGGCCTAGCGTTGGGCTAGAAGTGGCTCGGTTTGATAGCATAGTAGTCAGTAGAGACTGTTAAGTAAAAACCAATATTTAGATTGGATGACCGGAGAAAACCTCTCCAGCCTTGGTCATGTAAAAAAGGAAAACGAAGGTAGAAAGACAAATATCCATAGAACAACAAAACCGATGTCAACTTTATAGATGTTAGAGGTTTAGAACTCAGTTAGCCGAATAGAGCAAGATTATCTGAAAGGGCCTGAATGTGGGGTGAGCTGGCGGCTTGGTGGAGTGCGAAACACAATCCGTCACGTGTCGGAAGGCCCCAGCCGAATAGGGAAGAAACCCCGGACTCGGTAGGAATCAGCTTCACCGAGGGAGAGGAGCGAAGGCACGGGAGCATCAGAGGAATACCTCGGGATCTTTGTATTCCTGAATCAGGTCTGACCTCCTCTTCGCAGGGACTTGAAGGTGAAGTCAGAACTAAAAGCCGGCGACTGCGTCGGGCAGGCCATGAAGGCCCATAAGGTGTTGGCCTCGTCCCTTAGCTATGCTATTACTCCATCCCTTTAGATGATCATAGCCTCTGCCTCTGAGGGTCCAGCGTAACGTTCCTCCTGGCCAGCTCCACGGGCTCTTAAGCAGCCTCTTAGTGGGCTGGAGTCACCTTGTTGCTTTGGTGCATAGTTCTTCACAGCGGCCCTAGAACTCTTGTAACCCCACAGCTCCTCCTCGGCCGACGCCGGCCTCTGCAGCCTTGGCCCTCTGTCTTGGCTCTACTTTGCGGGTCGGGGTGTGCCCGAGATCGGATTTATACCTCAAAACACTCCTTGATTCGCTTTGTGCTCCAGGAGCTCGCGGCTCGTCCCTCGGAAGTCAAAGGCGACCTTAGCTATATCACTCGCCGCCTTAAGCCAGAGCTTTCGGCCGAACTGGTCCTCCTCACTGGGTCCTTTATATAAGTAGTCGTCTGAGAACAAGATGAGTTAGTAGATCGCGATGCCACAACGGCAGCTATATGGCGCTCGGACATATAGAGACGGTCCATAGAGGGAATGAGGCTAGAGCTTCCTCAACGCACAGGGCTACTTTCGTAGGATCGAGTCCCAGAAGGATGGGCAAAGCAGCTCGTGACTCGCATTGGTGGAGTAGCGGTCCTCACCCTCAGTTGGCAGTCATCTCCCACGTCTCCTTGTGTTTGGAGGGGAGGCGGTGTTTTCTTGTAGAAAGGGCTCCGACGAGAAGATAAGGACTTTGGAGGAGAGGAGTTGTCGCCTTCACCGGAACCTTGACTCTGCGGCGGAGGGACGACCTTTGCGCCGCCACCTCTCGGACACCTTGGTCAAGAGAGATGACGCACGCCCCTCACCGGGCACCGGCGGCGCGGGATCGGTCTCCACAGCCTGACAAAAGGCCCCAAGAGAAGTTTCTGCGGGGCGGGGTGTCGGACAGAGAAGGGGTTCACGGGCTGAATATCAGGTGATGGATCAGATCACGAGGCGACACTTGCCCGGTGGCTTTACTTCCACGTTCTCGGGATGGGTCGAGGACGAATATGAAAACCGCATAGCAAATAAAGTCGAGAACATGACGCGACCTCTAAAAGCAATTACGACCTACTAAGCGTGAAAGGCAACTCGCATGATTACTCCAAGGGCGGTCCATCTGCCAAAAATCTCAGCCTGCTCGTCTTGATCGGCAGGGTTGTGTTCCCAATGTCGACCCCCGACGAAGAAATAGCGCTCTTTCCAATGCTTATGGGAATATGGGATGTCGAAAATGATAGGTCACAGCGTTGGCCCGGCAAAATATCTGAAAACCTTAGGGGCCTTTTCATGAAAAATCCAGCCAGTGACTATCCCCCAGGGACCTGGCCACTTGTCACGAAAAAAACTAGAAAGGCTGAGCAAAATGCCCAAAAGAATTAGGAGGCGTGGGAGAAACGTCATTTTAAATCTTGTAGGGTGTTTTGATGAAAGGTGGGACGGAGGCCGTTCTCAAAACGTTGCCCACCTCGAAAATGTGAGCCATCTTGAGGCAGGAACAACATAAGACGTGAGTCGGGACAGGATTCGGACCACCGGAAGGAGGTCGTAACGGATGCGAAGTTTGCCGCGAAGGCTCAGCCCGGGGCTAGAGATGACATCCACAGTGCCTCATGACCCCTCGGATATGGCCAGACCCACGGGGATACATAATCTCTCTAATCTTCTCCTTGCCCTTGCTTGGCGAAGGAAGATAGCCTTAGAAGGACCCAGCCCAGCCCACAATGACTAAGGCGCGCCGGCGCCTAGACAAGATCATGCATTTGGTCTTCCTCTATCGTAGGCCTACAAAATGGAAGACCTAGAAGCACACGCAGTTGGCGGCGAGAGAAAGAGCAGACAAAACAGCAGAGAGTGGGACCCCGATCCAGCACGCCTTAAATTAAACAAAGGAAGAAAAAACGGCGAAGAAGAAGGCATGCAAGACTAGAAGGAAGAGTAGAGGCTTATTTATGGGAGATAGAGATGTGAAGCACCACAAGCGATTCACGAGCGTTGATCAGACACTTCAAGGCAGTGAAGAAGTGGAGGCGATACAAAGGAATGTTTCTAGATGCAGAAGCAATAGAGTCGAAGCTTGGTCCCGAAAAGCAAGAGCGCCATCATTGTCACGAGGCGTTTATGACGTAAGCGAATCAAACCATCCCCGGATAGCCGCGTGGGCGTAATGATCCAGCAGGCGAGATATAACTAAGCACTTCACCCAAAGTGGGGGTCACTGATGGGGTAGAAAACAAATGTGTGCTGCGACGCGAGCTGAAAGCTATGGCTTGAGAAGCAATAACCCGAAGCACAAGCCCGGACCCTCCACCTTATGATGGGAGTTTGGGGCACGGACCCAGCCCGAAAGCTCGGCCCACGGTAGAGATCCTACCCTTGCAGAAAGTACACAGGCCCCGGACGGGATTTAAAAACCACAGCCTACAAGGTAATCCGCGATATAGGCGGCGAGGAAACTCATGCGAAAAAACACTGGTCTCACGATTCGCCCATGGATTAGGAAGAAGATCTTACATGATCCACGACTCACCATTATCCCATACTTGATTAGTCCGCTGATAAAGGAAAGAAAAACTCCTCCCGACAAGGAAAGTAACCACAATTTCTCCTATAAATGCCGGCCCGTTCTGAAAAGGTGCAGTCATAATCTGATCAAGAGGATTTAGATTCTTTCCATTTCAATAAAAGAAAAGAAGCGACAAACACTCCAGAATCGTGATGGCATGTCAGATAATCATTTTGGTGTGGGTTGGGTTTGTTATGACATTGACTCTTGGGACGACCGACTGAAAGACCATTAGGTGTAACCTGTCGTCTAACCCAAGTTTTCAAATATCATTTACACTTCGGCTTTCTTTTGAATAAGTCCATTTATGGTTTATTTCTTCGTAATCCAAATTATATATATTAACTAAACCGTTATAAATGATTCATGATGTTAAAATGACTATTTAAATCGATGCCAGTTTTAGGGTAATGGTGGTAGCTTGCTCATCTTATCTCTCATCTATCATACATGATATAGTATTTACGCCAAGGTCCAGTATCTTTGGAGTCGAGTCTTAGAGTTAGTTCTCCCAAGGTTTAAGCATATTACCCAACAGTAGAAAAGTTTCACCAGTGACTGGTGTTGATATTTCAAGTCTCACATGTCTAAACCTTGGATGTTTTGAAAAAAAGTGGTCAAATCCTCCACATTGCATTGTGAGTTCCCTTTCAATTTGAAATGAAGTCGCTATAGAGCCACGGAATGGGGAGATGGAAGAAACGAAGGATTCGCGGTCCAGGTCGAAACTTCAAACTTCGGGATGTGGGATGATGTTAAGGTTTGCACAAATATATATTTATTTTTTTCGTCTTAAAATAAATTGGAAGTGGTGATGGCCGACTGAGTATGTCCTAGTCCGTTGGCCTGCACGCCATTAATCACAGTAGTCATTGGCCCGGGTGTGGTGCACGGAATGATATGGGTCTATGACTATGACGTAGTAATTTTTAGTCCAGTAAATGAAGTCATTGGCTGCGACCATTGAACTTTAAAAAATACAATCTGACTTATATCGCAACATTATTTTGATTATTTCGTACTTCCTTTCTCAAATCTTACGTTTTCAAGGTATGTCGTAGTACCCTCCTGATGTACAATCATTGAACTGGGAATGAATGTGCGACACTGTACATTTGTTCTGACACTATAAGTGCTTATTTAGTGCTGGTGTAGTGATATTGCCATGCATTTCTGCTCAAGCCTCCTTTAGATGAATGTCTTGACAAGTTTTGAAGTCGCGACCCATTGTTTGGACATATGGATATTATTTCGTTTGTCTTGACAATTTCCGATGTTGATGGTTAGACGTTTGTGAACATTATAAATTAATCATGTGGTTATGGGTTGACGTTGTGATTTTCTGTTTGGTTGATGATAACAGTCTTTGTTGCAACATTGAACTTTAAAAATATTACAAAATGTCGCCAAACCACCTCACTTCTTGACATTATCGTTAAAAACTAGGGCTTCTTCTTCTTCTTCTCCTCCCCCCTTCCCCATTTATTTGTTTCTTGTTTCTACTCTCCTCCTCAGCTCCTCCTCCTCCTCTCAATGGCTGGTTTTGAGCTCCAATCCTACATTTCCTCTTCTACTTAGGTATAAATTGTTTAAATGCAGTTGATTGATTCACTTGTGGTTTAACAATCACTAGCTAAACATACAATTCAATTTCCTCCATTCCAACCATGTCAACCAATTTCAACATTCGGTACATACTATTGTCATCCCATATTGGACAAGGTTGGAATCTATTTTCACTTTTCAATGGATACTTAGAAGTGATGACTAATTTAAGACTCTCTTTATCAATACATGTTCTTAAGTATATCATAGCTAATAACTGATCAAATGTGCAATCAATCTGTACATCTAAAGCCTAATCTCTTTGTTCTCAACATATTTCCCACATCTCTCAATCGTACCAGATTTTCCATTATAAAAACATAGCGTGGGAATAATTTAGGTCACATTTATTTACCTAAAGAATTAATGTGCAGCGGAGAAAAGATTGAACACATAAGAATTAAAAGAGAATATAAAAGTCCAGGTGAGACACAAAGTGGGTTATACCTCCATTTAGAATTATCTATTATCTTGGCCCTCGTTTATTTGTCATAACGATAGTCTGTTAAGCGATAATAAATCTGACCAAATGTTTGAGTTGGGGTGGTCATGGAATGACCAGTGGGAATACCTTTTACTACCATTTGTTGATTTTATCGTTTATAATTTGTTTATGCGATGGATGATATTTAGTGCATAATGTATGCCCTTATGTCGACATCTTGATCATAATTTTATTTTTTTACCATTTAGTAACTGGTAGCCCAATTTAGAAATTTATCATTGAAAAGATTAGATCCATGCAGAAATGTTTCTCGATGATTAAATGATACATAATTCATATTTCTATGTGAACACGTGGTCATGATTTGCAATTTTTCGCAGTAGAAAATTTGGATGCAATTAAATTTTCTAGGATGAAATTAAGTGGTGAAAGTGGTCGGGTTTTATGCTGACGATGTCAGGTGTCGGGTGATGCCACTGTGTGTCCCTATTCTTAGGTTCATATTTTCCAAAGTCGGCGAGTCTTCTTCCTAATTCAGAGGAGCTCTTGACTATATAACTTGTATAACGAATAATCCTGCGCCCATCTAGGGTCTCGCGAGATGATATTGACCATGGGTCCATATGTCCATATCCCCCAATATATGTCCGCTGGGACCCATTTATTCACATTTAAATCTAAAATGCCAAATAAGCGACAGGTATAGTGCGTAGAGTCAGTCCTGTTCTTTGCCACTTAATTACATATCAGGCTATTTTAAATAATAGTTTCCACAGGAATTTTAGTTACAATTTTTATACAAAATGCTTTTTACCAAGGAAATATCAAGTACATATTATCTTTTTCATAATCAAGCCTCTTGAGCCTTAGTCTCCTTATACCTATTGCACGAAGGGACCCGTAAGAGGTGTGATATGATGAAAATTTTTCTGAGATATCCTTGCCTAAATGCACATCTGATAGCATCACATAAACGTCAAATCATAATTCCAATAAATATTAGGATCCTATATGGAATGTTCGGTGTCGCTATGGGATGGACTACTCCTTGCTGATGAGGTCGATGGAGGCTCATCTCACCGCGCAGCATGATGTGAAAAACTAATCGTGGTGTTACTGTGAAACCGCCGATGAATGACCCCTCGAATTTTAATTTGTCAAATCGTGTGTTGTTCCTTGGGTCACAAATCTTTTCGGGGTCACAGCAGGGATCGTCGCGCCCAGCGATTTGGGCTTTCGCGATGGGCGATAGCATACGCGCTTTATGTTGGGTCACTTTCCGAGGCGAGATCTGCCCCATCTTGCTACGCCCACATGCCAATTAGGTACAAAAACTCCCATATGTTTTAATCTATTTTCTTATGTTTTTAACGGTTTAAGATCTATTTTATGAAAATGACGGAATGTTCATCAACTTTGTGTTTTACGGGCCAATTTTGAAAATGAGAGATCCCGACGAGAAAAAAACCCAAAAATGAAAAAAAATCATGATTTTGGTCACCAGCCTGAATTTTCTATGTAGCGACACAAATCTGCAGGTAGGCCCAGAGAAAGAGAGCTATGTCGCAATAAGAAGGAGTAGTCGGAGCTAAAATTTTGAAGGCTTTATAAGTCCTGGCAGTAGGTTTGCATTAGTATGAGACTTGGAAGAGATTTTATGAAAGTATCGCGACAATGAAATCTGTCGGCCTTACTTAAGATGATGATTGGAAGAAGTTGTGCCATGACATTTATGTCCTGTTACATGACCTCGTACGAGAGACTAATGGATAAGAATTTGTAAATATAAGGGACAATTCGGAGTCATATTGAAGAATATCAAGAGAGAACTGTATGAGTCAACTAAAGGCGAGTGTTTTATGTTCTGATAAAGTTCTTAAGACAATTGCATCAAAGAAGGGTTTTTATGCAACCAGAAAAGCCACTGTAAGCTACATAGCAATGAGTTTACAACGTGAAGCGGGAAATTTCGGTTCTGACCTGGGGGTACATGTTCAAACGATAAAAGCTATGGAAGGATGAGAGTATGTCACGATGGGAATGAAATTCTACGTATTAAAGCCCCAGCTGAGATAGGCTAAAACCATGTGTGTGCGGCGAGTTTCTGTGTGCGACTTCGATGACACGACTGGCTGACTAAGAGCTTGAAGCGATCTGCTATCATTGCGCCCAAGGTTTTGTCCGACAATGGCGAAAATCGAAGATCTTTGATATTACCAACTGATGGCGTCGGTAAACAATTCAAAAATCTTTATTGTCCAGCAGAAGTTATCGCCGCGGGGATCAAGAATTTGGAGGCCTTAGAAGGCTGGCTGCAGCAGTTTTGTGTCGTGAATACAAGCAATCATATTCTGACCTGTTAAAACATTACCTACACCGCGGTTCCAGCGCCGCCCAGTATCAAAGTCTATCATGATAGAACTTCAGTAAAGCTTCGAATAAAGTATGACGAGAAGATTCTAGGCTGATTGGGGCCAGCGCGAGACTTAGCTATGTCCGCGACCGCAGATTTTTATGTCGTGACCGAGACCAATTTAGGCAGGCTTTGGGGATCCACAGTTTTCCCAGTGTGAAGTGCGACATTTGGAAAGTCTGTCCATCGACGCCTCCTTAGGCCTTTGTGTGCAGCTTTCGGTGGCTGAGTTTACGGGTGGTTGAAGACTCTTGTCATTTATTTTATTATTTTCCATTTTAGTAGCTGGCTTAGTATGGTTTTGTTTTGTTGGTTTTCTGTAATTTTGGATTTGGGTGTGTCGTGAAGTGCGACATTTGAGTATTTCTTCTCGAATTCTTCTTTTCATTCTTATGTTTTTGAGTTTAAATGGTGGAAGTTTAGGTTCATTTATTTCGGTTCGTTTATGATTGGTAGATTTTCCTAATCAATTAGTCATGATGTGGTAAACCCGGTTTTGAAAAGTTGGGCTCCCTGAAATGGGTCATTGATAGTAGCCATTTGCCATAAGGTGGAAAAGCTAAATTAGGAATTCTTGAATTTATTTGATTAGTATTGTTTATAAATTTACTTGTTCATGAATTACTAATGTTATTGTATGTGCGGGTATTGTCTCCTCACGATTTGAAGGCCCTTTGGGTGACAGAGATGGGAATCCACGAGAAGTGTAGACGGTTTCTTGTCGGTATAGTGATTGTGCTGTGAGCTGAGGCTTTGTGATTACTGAGATGAATCACGACCTTATCAGTTGAGATAGGTTGAATGATATCTGTTTAATTGCTCGAGAGGTCTCTCATCTTTACGATCGTTAGTTTTGATCCCATATTTATTTGAGATCTAATCGAGGATGGGAAATTGACATGAAGTATAGAATGAGGTGTCGATCAAATTGGAAGGCACCAATATCTTGTTTATAGAGGGCGAAATTCTGGTCCTAAGATCTTAGTGAAGTACTAAAGGAAAAGTACTTAAGGAAATCTTAGAGAAAGAAAAGGGTTTATATATTTAAAGTAGCTGAATTTAGAATCATGAATAAAGAGAGAATGGAATATAGACCTTTAATCGGTGAAAAAATATGGTTAAAGGGAGAAATCCGAGCTATACTACCTTGCATGTTATTAAACTCAGTGTTATAAGCGCCCTAAAAATCACCTAGAATTTTTGCATAAATAATTTTCAAAATTATATATTAAGGTATGGTGGAAGCCAAACTTGGGTATTTTCCGGTATTAAATCAGTATTGATTAAATGATTATATGCTAAATGACAATTGATTGGACAGGAAATTAACAGTGTAAGAAATTGAAATTTGTAAATGAGAAGCCTAAGGGTTAATTGTAAATAAGCTTATGTCTAAGATGTAAATGTAGAGTTGAAATTGCAAAAAAAAATAAAATGTGGGCTATAGTAAATTGGGAGCTTGGCAATGGGTTTGGTATGCCATGAGCTAAGGAAATAAAGGCTTGAAGAATGAAAAATGAGAAAAAAAAAAAAAAGGGAGAAAAGAAAGATTTGTGTGCAGGCCCAGGCACGGCCTTGTAAATGGGATTTAAAGACCAAAAGTGGTCCTAAGGGCTCATTTGGAGACAATCCATTTGGGAGAAAAGAGACAAAAGGAGAGCTAGAGGCTTGGAAAGATCAAGTTTTGGTTGGGTCTCTTTGTTTCTTGCTCCTTACTGTGATCATGATCTGAAAGGTGAAGAGATTGAAGGTAGAAATCGCCTAGTTTTCCTCTTTATGATTTTTGATTTGGGGAAAAAGCCTAACTTGGGTAAGGGGTTTTATTGGTTTCTAACCTTTTGGGTCGTTTAAGTTTGGATTACACTGGTGGGTTTATGATGTTTAATAGGTTTAGAGGAGTAATTTTAGTTTTGTGGGTGAGAAACCTTAAAATCACGCCATTTTAAGGCCAAAAACTAAGCCTATTAGTACACCAATACCAAAAGTGGGTACAATTACCTGGAGCGAGACAAAATGAATGCAGGTGCAAAAGTTAAGTAGTCTTGGTACCCATTTCTCACGATGAAGGACTAGTCTTGGTACTGATCAAAGTGAATGGCAGAGTGCGGATGCTCCAGCCAGCCCTGTTTTGTACCTTACTGCTATTAAGTCGTATACTCTTACACAATTGTTTAGGGACCCTAATAAAGGTTTAATGAGGGTTCATGTAAGGTATATGAGAGAGAAAAGCATCAGTACCGCCTTATGCTCCTGTGGCGAAGTGCTTGAATAGAGGCTAGTTTACTAAATGTGATGTGTGTAATTTATTTAGAGGTGGTGAGATCACTAACGTGGGGCTGAGATTGAAGCGAGGCCAAAGAGATGGAATTGGTTTTATTCTCTCTTCTTCTATTATTCGTTTCCAAGATTTAAATATTTTGTTCTAAATGTATAAAGAAAAATCATATTGATTTATTTGAATTGATTTAGGAGTAATTAGTTGAAATGTTTATATAAAAATTGCATAGTGTGAAAATAGGCTATTTATACAAATGTACATATTATCTTTGTATTTTCCTATAAGGATTTGAACACCCTTAATAGAATGTGCCGTTTAGTCGCATTAAGGATATGTTGTTCATGCCCGATAAGAGATTAGTCGCGATCTGCGAGGCAAAGCGTGTCGATGTGTCCTCTGTCCAATGACCAGCGAATCGTGTCAGTGGTGTTCACGAGTGATTTTTTAATAACCAGGTGTGCTTGGTGAGGCCAAACGATGTTATAAACAAATGTTTTTATAACCGACTGGCCCGGCGGGGCAGATGCAGGTGATTCAGATATCTTGTATTCACAAATATAGGTTCGGTTATTTAAGGGCGGAGACTAAATTAGTTTTGATTGTTGACATATTGGAGTGCAAGCATGATTACCAAATTGAAATGAAAAAGAGCATGGTGAAATGCATAATTTGGTTATGATTTATTGCATATGAAAGTGTATATTTGGGATGATCTACAGACCATAAATGATTGTATATGAAATAAGTATATGTATTGTAATGTGTGATCATCTAAAGATTTGAAAGTTTTGTTTAGTAAATTTCATGGTTGACAAGCTGAAACGGAAGAATAGTGTATGGAACCACTAAGCGCCAGAAATGCTTGGCATCCCATTCATTTCATCAATGCACATGCCGGAGTGATAAGTGATGATTGAAAGCGGACCCGAGGTCGAGGCTCAGAAGTCATTCGGAAGTCCACGAATTGTGCTCAGTCACGTAAATCCTCACCATTTTACTTACGATTACAGCAGTGATTAATCAGTGTTTTTGTATCAGATACAGTTTTGGATCGTATGTTTTGTGGCGATGAGTAACGCTTTGGTTACCATATTTTTGTGAAGGATTGTTTGTAAATGTTATCGACTTGCCCAGGTAGATGCAGGTGAGCAACGCTTATAAAATAAATGTATTTGATAAATGGCTTTGTAGGGAGTCCCAGGTTTGGTTCGGATCCATGGCCAAGGTTTAGGCTGGCTTAGGGGTCCACTACAATTTTCCTAATGATGGTTTGAGCTATAGATCGAAATGGCGAAATTGATTATTAAGGTGATCCATGTCAGTTTCACTTTCAGTGGAATCACTCAGCCCTAATTTTATTAAACTTTACTTTTTGAACCTTTAAGATTTTGGAGTCCTAAGACTACATTTTAGTCTTTACTTATCATCTGCTCGGTGGAGTTCAAATAGTAATGATCTTGGTAGTTGGAAGCGATTTATTTTTTGATTTATCATCCTTGTATGGGAATGATATCAAGACTTTAAATATCCCTTTTATTACTTGTCTGACTGCACTTACAGTGGCGTCTAGACCATACTTCAAATTTTAAATAGTCATTTCGAAAAAAGCAATTTGTCTTCATACACAGAAATAGATCTTGACAAGTTTTTCAGCCTTTGTTACCATGGATTGAAAGTTCAACATCTTATAATGATGCAGAAAGATTGACCTATAATGATCATATCATGTGGTTCAGGTCTTAACCGATTTTAGGCGCCGTTCTTGGGTTAAATAATGGTCAACTGTGCATGGTGTCATGAATTTATACTCTATATTGGTCTACTTATAAACTGATGATTCTATTCTTATATGTTTCTCCTGTGGTGGTCTCAATTTTGGATCTTGATGTAGTTTCAAAGATACCTGGCCTCCCAAAATAGTGAATAAACTAGTACCTTCTTTTATTTCTCGACCACGATCATATTTGTATAAATACAATCATGTCATTTCATATTTATATCATTCCCATTACAACATTTATAATTTTGGATAATTATATTTCCTACCTCTCATTTTCAGTATATTTCTAATTTCATAACAATACATACTACAGGCCATATGCTTATAGGTTTTCCCCATATACTCTTCTTTAGTTTCCCATTAATGCACTGAAATGTGTTTAAATCAGATGCCATATGAGCAAGCATATTGGTTTAAGCTAATTCACATCAATAAATTATTTGATACCAGCCACACAGCCCTAAGATATCCCATTCAGGTCAAGCTGAAGCCTCATTGATTAAAATTTGGCAGAGCCAGTCCAAAATTTAAATATTGATTCGAAAATCCCAGGACTAAATCTGCCGGTCTGAGGCCACGAATGCTTCTTACCGGCCACTGGCTTTTAGGCTAAAAATATTCAGTGGGAAGAATTACATCGTAGATTTTGGTAAACTCAGGGTTTTAGTGCCGTGGACTTCGATCGTGGATCAAGCACTCTTCTCCTTTTGGAAGAGCGTGACTGGTTTTTGGTGGATGTTGAGATGAGCCTTTTCCATATGTCTTATAATATATAAATCATGATAAAGCTTTATCTCCTCTGTGGTTTCTTTAAGAATGGTATTTTCCCTTTTTGTTGAGGCTTTTTCTCTTCCTTTTCTTTCTTTTTATTTTCTTGTTTATCCTCCCATTGTTCCTATGGCCTTGGCT
Source organism: Tetrastigma voinierianum (assembly GCA_016808115.1). NCBI lineage: Eukaryota > Viridiplantae > Streptophyta > Magnoliopsida > Vitales > Vitaceae > Tetrastigma > Tetrastigma voinierianum. Next base: position 150,255 of record JAEQBH010004118.1, read on the forward strand.
CAATATGGGTCCGACTACTCGTGCACATGTATACCCATGTGTCTCGACTGCAGATTCCTCGAAACGACGAAATTCATTTGTCTGAATCAGCCAAAAATTAATGAGTCGCCCCAGATTGTAGTAGTCCCCCAATGGTGATTCGTTTCTAATATGGGGATCTAGAGAAAATTTCAGGTTCACCAAGTCTGGATTTACCATTTTAGAAAAATTGAAATTTTCAGGTTTGTTCTTCCCCATAGCAAATTTAGTCCTCGAGAATTCACACATGCTAACTTACATTCAAACATATTATGTCGATAATATTCTAATTGCAAATATAGACCCTTTTATAATTATCAAATAAATGATGGTGGCGATCTCAATCCCTCTTTCTTTCCCGTGCCTGCACTCAATCATCCGTTGCACCCGACGCTTTTTACTATGCGGTCTTGCATGCGGCGGTCATTATCAGATGCTGGCGGTCTCGCCGAAGGGTCCACTAGTCCTCGCGGTAATCGATCCCTATTTGGATCGTATCGCAGACGCCGAATGCTAGAACCGCCAATCGCCGTGTCGCCTTTGCGCCGATATACTTCTCTTGCAACCTTTTGACTCTTTAAAGTGTTAAATCGCCTGGATCTTGTTTGATGATGGTGGCATCATGCAGTGGGACTGTCTCCAGAATCTCCCCGTGCATTAACACAATACAGAAGTCTTATATCTTGGTCTCCTTTGACTTAGTGGCGGGTTCTCTCTCGCCCTCTGGCCTCATTGCCTTCGCTCTCTTCGTGGCAGAGTGGTGAGAAAATCATGACCCGCCATCTGCTTCTCCTCTCAAGGCTGGTAGCCCCTCGCATCTGGTGCCAGCTTTTGCGGCCTGAATAAATCGACAAAATCCCTGACCGCCATGCCACTCCGATGTCTTAGTGTGAAGAGTCTGCGTACATATCTTACATTTTACGGATTCTGCATGGCGAAGCGATCTGGACTCACAAAGATCTCTTCTCGATGATTGGTTTGAGGCCAGCCACTATCAAGAAAGCTACCAGACCAGCGTACCATCCCAAGCCTACTGCCACCCGGTCTTAATGTGATTATCTCTGCGTCTGTGCCGGACTCATCTATTCGGTAAGGATGGCTTATCCATCGAACTACTGGAAATATCACGGGCACGATCGCGATCTGTGATGACGCCCCACGGAGTCTCGAGCATCTACTTTGAGGAAATACTGCTTGATGTCTTGTGACGCAATGGCGCATGACCTTTGCTGCCGAAGATGGTAATACAAAGTGAAGTCATAATCCTCTAGATCTCCATCCTTTTCGTTGCCTCATAACGAGGTCCCACAGTAGTGAAATCTCTCTCAGACTCTTGTGATTACAAAATACTGACTCTCATGAATCGTAATTTAAATCTAAAATGGAGCTACGGTTTGTAACTCTAGATCATGCTGAGTGAATTACTTGTCGCCAGTTGCTGGCACATCTGAGACCCGCCAGCCACAACCCTCAGATCGCTAGGCCACATCCCAGTGTTCACAAAGGCGCTCCAGGTGCACGTGCCTTTGTCCTGTTCGGAGTCTGTAAATGGAGTGAAGTAGCCTCCTTTCAGGCTCTTGAATCGCTCACTGAGTCATCCTCCAGCTGGCCTGGGTCCAAATCAGTCCTAAGTCTTCTTTGGCACGAATCATGGGTAAACCTCTGTAGCCATGCAGTCGAAACCCATCTGAGACTAATTTGCTTTCTCCCGACTCTATGACCTCCGCCTTCAGGGTCGGCCTTGGCCCGGCAGCGTATCCAATTTACCTGCCCTTCAGGAAGGTACATTTGGCTGGAACTTGTCTGATTAGTAGGTCAAAGAATTGTGGCCTGATAGTCCTCTGCCTCCTCCCTTGGTGGAGTAGTGAAGAATCTCGATGTAAAATGCCAGCTGGATCCAGTAAAGTTGAATACACCGCGGGAGTCTGATACCGTAGTGTTGTCGATTTGAGAAATCGTTGTGACTGAAATGCCTTTACATGTCTCTTTGCTTATTTATGCAGGGATGTCGGCCTCTCACTCGTAGTGTGCTCCAAGTGTAGAAAGATCCTATCTTGAGTGAGCTGCCCCTCTCATGATCGACAAGTGTTCTGGATCTGGGTATAGATCCAGATTCTTGGTGATCTGCTTCCTATTGGCTGCCCTTAACGTGTGCAGTCTCGAGAGGGTCTTCCTCTTTCACTGCAGGCGGGCCCATGTGGCGGCTGGGTCCCTGTCAGCCTAGTCGCAAATCGCAGTTCGTTATTGGTTCTGCGCAGCTGTTGAATTTTATCTGAGTGCAAAGTGGCAGTACGAAGTCTTACAATAATGATCCACGTCCACAAGGTACTCCAGTAACTCGTTCGGCGCATCTCATGGCGCAACCACGAAAGAATTGGGCCAAATCCATCTCCCTCATCTTCCTAAATTGGAAGCTTCTTGCTTCTTAGTCAGCTGTCCCTCTTTGAAATTGCATGATGCGGGGCAAAACAATATGCACTGAGAGAATCTGGGATGAATAAGGCGTGTGAAGCGATCATCTCGTCACCTCCACAGTGTGGCATTTCGGTCTCACGTAGCCGTCCATATCAAGAATGACGCTAAAATCAGTGCGTTCGAAGGTCCACGTGGGCGGGGTGCCGGATCTATGCGATCCGGGCGTATCTGGGCTGGTCTGCCTGGTCCACGGGGAGGCTCCGGCCACAATGGCTCATCCGGGGTCTCCACCAAATGACATCCACCTTAGATCGACCCGACAAAGAGTGCGAGTGATCCATGATGCATCACGCACCGGCAGGATAGCAGCTTACGCGCCGTATCTTCGCGATCCGGCGCTGGCTCAGTCTGCGGTGCTGATCGGCGTCGACCACGCCCACGGGTCCCTAATGTCTCGACTGTAGACCCACCTTATAGCTAGACCCATTCCTAACGTCTAAGCCCTCTCGTGTGGCAGGCGCTGTAACCTACAAGCGATCTTTGGTCCCTCGGCCGCCTTGCACCAGGGTAGAAGAACAATTAATATCGCTGTCCCGCGATGTGTTTGGGACTCGGCGGGTCCTGACACGGATCATTGCCTCACAAGGCGATCTTACCCTCATATCGGGTACAGTGTGAAATAACATATCATATCACCGGCTGCGGTCGGCTAATTACGCGCGCCACGATAGCCCGTGGCCGCAGATCGCGAAAACTCGGGCGGTTTGCTGTTTACTGAAGCTTAGAAGAAATTTGGTCTCAACCTCTTTACTCATAATAAAATGCTTCCCGGATGCTCCGCTTTGTCTCCCATCTCTTCTATATATTCTGTGCATCGCATTACACCAGGTCCATAATATAGGAAATCCTACAATGCTGGAAAGGTTGTTAAGCCATCCTCAATTTGCTTTGCCAGCGCCTCTGTGCCGCATTAAATCCTGAAACGCCGCTCAATGGTAGCTCGGTACCAGGCCGGTCCTCTTTGCCCACTTGGCTAAAATTTCAGGCTTTGCATGCACAAGCGGATGGTGAAACACCCCCGAAGAAGGCTCTAGACTCTCATGCCATGATCTGGGATCCTGGGGCTCCTTGATCCCCTATGCTCCCAGGACACCCCTCTAGCAAGAAAAGTATGGCGGGTCTCATGCCATGACTGGGGTGATCCTCAACCTCAAAATCCTCTCACCTATTGGAATATTAGATCATTTCACCCACTGGATCCGCCCTATAAATGCGGATGATATATAGGCAGTTTGGAGGAGTTCTTGATCCTGCTCCCATTTTCTTTGAGCAATGGCGACCGCTGCGGCCCTCCTGCAGTACTTCCCAAAACTTGTGGCACATTAACTTGAATGGTGTGATCTGGATGATCTTCTATAAGCAGCCTCGACTTGCCATCTAAGTTAAAAGCCAAGTGAGATTCTCTCTTCATTTATCACATGGTAGTGTAATACTGCCTAATAAATAATAGCCATTCCTCATTAATCATGCAGCATTCATTTTAGAGACCCACTGTAGGTTCGTTTACTAACCCTAAGTGTTTCCCAATTTCTCTGCATTCTATCATATACTCTTTACTGGCCCACGATATCTCAGTGTTCATATTTAGAATACAAACAAAGTGATATAATGCGGGTTCTACCCATGCTCACTAATCTTGGTATTTTGGACACTGGCTCTGATATTCCAGCTACATGTATGTCGAAAACACTGGTGGATACCCCACGAGCTCTGAAGTAGTACCCATTCTTTGAGCTCGATGCACAGCCTTGACACCACAAATCAGGGGTCCGTTGACAACAGATCAGCAGATGAAGTCTTATGGATTTGGTGGCGATATCTACTTGTTGCTGCTCCATTTAACCAGATCCTGCCTGCCATGTTGAAGTCTTCAACACAACTGAAGGCTCTCAGCCCTCTAACCTGTCTAATGCGTCTCATCCGCCCATGGGGTCATGAAGTAAGTATTGACCACATGGGGTCCATCTATCCATATCCTCCAATACCATCCCTTTACGGGGCCAACAACTCACGTTTAATCAAATCTGAAAATAAATGTAATTATAGGTAGTAAGAGTCCGATCACCTTCTCTTACCATAATTACACTCTTGAAGCTCTTGTGATTGCGAGAGATTGATTGATTGTTTGTATAAAATATCTTTTCTGAATATAATTTGTCAGCCTTCTTCAATCAAGGCCTCAAATTGATAGTCCTAACATACTAGACCTAAAGGGGTGCATGGTGAAGTCTTGAGTGAAGGTGCTCTTCTGAGGGTACATCTCAAGCACACAAATGCTGTACGACCAGTATACATAAAACGCCGTCATGTTCCATATAAAATAATGTGATCTATGCTGGAATATTTAAGGTATTCATACATGGTGAACTCTTCATTGCGACGCGGTCAATGAGACACCGCACCTGCGCCCAAGTAAACAAATCATTTATGTTCATACGTCGTTGCGTCGACGGCATGCATTTTAATTTATCAAATTCTATATGCTCTTTGTTTCATGACCATATCTTTGGGGTCTGGCGAGTTGTCGCGTGCCTTGTATTTCGGGCTTTTACATCATTAGTCATGTCTAACCACACCTCATTGGTCTTTCCCTTTTTGAGATCTCCTATCTTTTCCTTCCGACATAGCGATTTATGTTGTTGTTGTTTTTGTCATGTGAGTCGATTTTGGTGATGGTCCCATTTTGACTCACCCACATTGCTGAAGATGATGAATCGCGATCTATTTACTTTTATTTCGTGTGTTAATGCTTATATAAGTCTGATCATATCATTTCATGCTGCTCTTCTCTTTCCTGACTATTTATAATTCGGATATTATCTTCCTACACTATAATTTTCCATTATACAATTTCATCTGTTACATCACGTGGTATATCAACTTGTGATTTTATAACAGTGAATATGTTGTTGGGTTTTCTGACAATGCCACTATGAAACAGGCAGAAACTCTGGGACCGCTCATAAACCGTAGACACAACGGTCCCTTCAGTTCATTACCAAATTATTGTGATACCAAACACATAAACTAAGAAGTCGATTAAAGGATCAGCCGCTCAGCCCTAGTAGGCTGCAGACCGGTCACTTTGTCTTCGGTCCCAAATCCGGATTCAATCACGGCCTATCGGCCTGAATAACCCTGCCCATCCACAGCTTTTATTCATCTTCCAGTGAAGTTCACCGGTTTGATGAAACTCAGGTCTGGTACCCTCGTAGCTGCGATGGATCAACTTTTCTTCGCTCAGAGTAAAAATCGATAGCGCTCGATTTCGTACGATCACCGGCGCTCACCTCTTGCCCTCTCTATCCCTTTCTCTCCTCATGTGGGTTTTGTACCATGGCATTTCCTTATTGTAACTACCTTCCTTTTTTTCTGTGCCTTTCTCTTTCCCTTTAACACCTCCCTTGTGCCAGCTCAATGCCGTCAATACTTCAGTACATAATCATTCATGTCACTCTTACCAGATGTCTTGAAAACGATGATCGCTGTCGTAATTCATTAGAGTGTTGGGTGTTAGTTTTGTGAATGAATTCAAGCGGTGGGATCCGTTTCATCTGTTTAGGATCAAAATTTGGTTTTCATTAAATTACCAGTTTATTTTGAAGAATTTAGTCTTTCGGGTTTGATTTGCATGTGAAAAGCAGAAAATCTTATGATCACAAAATTAATCTTTTCCCTCTGAAAAATTTTGGTGATTACTATTCATGTAAGTTTCACAAAGAAATTTAGTAGTGCATTAAGTTTTGTATTTATTATTTGATGGGAAAGTAAGTTATAAATGAAAATTGTGATTATTCTAAAATAAATTAAATAAATAGAGGCGTAAATGTTGGTGTAGATGTTTAATTTTAGTTTAACTTAAAATTTACAAATTAATAAAATTACATCTTTAATAATTGATTCTAATTGAAGTCTTTCTTCATCGTTAAATAATAAAAAATACAAAAATTAATAAATGAATATGTTAAATGAGAGAAATAGAAATTATCTCGTAGTTCATTATTTAATAATTAACGTGCTAATTGTAGGAATAAGAATTTTCTCTATATAATACAATCCATAATGGCACCATTTAATTCTTAGTCTTCTCAGTTCTAGCATGTCACAATTCAATTTAATGCTTTTCAGCTCATCTTTGTTTGTTGTAATTCTATGAAGGTTTGTATCTGAATGCCCGTGTTACTCTAAACTTTTAATAACCGTCAGTTATCAAAAAGATTGACGATGTCATTGAAGAAAGGGTTGGTAGATGTTATTAAATATCTAAATTTATTGTCCTTGATGCGGTTTAACAATTTAAATGACAAAGGAGTTGTATACTAATTTTTTATTTCATTCTTTATCTTTTCCCTTATATGTGATAGATTTGGAAAGATGGTGAGACAAGAGATAAGATAATAACGATGGTTTCAGCTTTTCCACTGACAAATAACAATTCATCGTCTGACCAAATGCTCACGAAAGTGGCACATTGTTGAGATGGACCTCAAAATGCTTACACCGAGGCTTGAGTGTAGTATAGTTCAAACTAGAAGTTTCAGAGTGTCCTTGACTTGGGACTTCATGTTCTATCTCGAGAAGCCATAGACCTGCGTTCCAAAAATCGATTGATTTTGATGTTAAGCCTCCTTATTCACTAAAATGCACGGTGAAGTAAATCATGGATACAATAATGAATGGTGGTCGGAAAAATAGGATATCGGCCGAGTTTCCAGGTTAACTCTACAAAAATTACAATCATATTCTTTAAAATTTACATTTATCATAACCAAATAAAACTTTTAATGGATAAAGATTCCCGGGGTTGGATGATTAATAGAAGAAGAAGAGAAGTGTTACCAAAGAAGTATGATTGGACCGTCGCATTATACTGCGATTGTGAAATCCCGAAAATCCATGATTTTGGATAAAAAATCATCGTAATTTCGGTTAGAAGCGAAAATGTTTGGATCGGATGGTAAGACGGACTTCTGGTTGAAATCGTCCCAAAGTTTAACCACCGTCAAATTGACTGCAGATTCGGGGTAATTAAAGTTCCGTTTTTTGAAGCAGTGTGGATGGCCCTACTGCGTAAAGTTTAGAGGATGCCACATGGCACTCAGTGACTCTTGCATTGAAGGAATGGCTTCATAATTAGCCATGTGTGGGGAAATCGTCACTTGCGCTCCCATTCTGATATAGAGTGACTGATGTCATGCAAAAATTAAAAATAAGAATAAAGATATTAAAAATTGAGCGCGCATTTGGCTTGAGGAAAGGAGAAGAAACTCTCTCTGGCCCATACAGTGTAGCTATCCAAATGGGGAGAAGACTGACCCAAAAGGAAAAGAGAAAAATAGAAAGGAAAATAGAAGATAATGAGAAAAAAAGAAAAAAGAAAAATCAAAGAAAAGGAAGGAAAGAGGGAAAGAGGCAGGCAGTTTAGTAGAGAAAGGAGGAAAGGAAGAAGGAAAGGAAGAAGTTTGACTTGCAATGTGATTGGAGTTGACGATCTGAAAATTCAAAGATTTAGATTTACGGTTTTGATCTGCGGTGTGGACACCAAAATTAGGTTTCGCTGCAAACTCAGAAGGTGGGATATTTTCCTACCGGTTCTTTTAACTACAAGGCTGCAAATGGTACAAGGGTTGCTTATGGACCGCGAGGCCACGTGTAAATTAGTTAGAACGCCCGGAGGCGAAAGTGCGTTCCACCAGCGGTTCCCCAGTCATGGACTGCGGGAGTTAGGGTTGATTTGATGAGGTTTCTAGTGTCATAGTTGTTTGTTTATATCTGTAATGTATTAGAAACCAGAATTGGTTTTCTTCCCATGAGGAAATGGTGAAGTGCCCTGTTGAATGGTCCAAGTTTGTAGCCCTAGATTTATGTATAAACTTGTTTGAATAACATGTAATGTGCCGATAGTTATGTTCAGTCCTCACCCTACGATGTATTAACATGGTTTTACGATGAGGTAGATATATGTTATAAATTATAATTGTCCGTGGTTGTGAATGTTCATGAGTCTTTCATTCGTACATGCTTGTGAAGGAAAATGCATTGGCATCATGCATTTCATATGCACAGTCACATCGCGTCAAGTCGGGTGTGGGTGCAGGGTATGGTTGTTCACGGTGTTGTTGAATGGGTGTGACTCGGAAAAGTGGATGAGTCAGAGTGAGATTCAAAGTGTATGATCAAATGTTAAACTATGTTTTGGTGGAACACAGAGTTGGAGTGAATCACCCCCAGGGTGAAAGTCAAATATTTTATTCACAGTTAAACATGAATCCACAGTGATGTAAGTTCGCGAAAATATTGAAAGGCGTGTGGTCTATACGGTGTAACGATCATGGCCCTGAAAGGAAAAAAGAAAATCAAGTTTTGATAAATAAAAAATTTGAGGTTGCCAATGGTTTAGTGTACAGTGTTAAACCATGAGTGGTGGTTTCTTCACTTAGCGTACCAGGGTGTAAGGGAGATCGGTTAGGATTTCGGTGGCCGCGCGGGGGTGCATCTGCCATTGGTCTGACCATTTCATATAATAATTGCGATCATTGCTGCCGGTCGCGGTGGTTGTTGCCTGTCACCATTCGCGCTCGTGATGAAGTCAGAGAGCCAGCCTCGTGGGATTATCGCTCAGGCTACTTTCCTTTGTTGTAGGACCAGCTGGTCTGAGATGTCAAGAGGCAATGGCTCCCTTAGAGGCCGCTTTTGAAGAAAATGAGAAATGTGGCTTTGAGTAAATATTTTTGCAAGCATGTATAATATTTTTGCTTAAAAATGGCTATGAAAAATATAAAAAAATATAGTTGATTTTTTCTGTGTGTTTGGGTCTCATAGTATGAGATACGGGGTTTCCGCGAGTTGTGATGGTGTGGGACCCAAAGATAGGGCGTCACAGATTGACATCTCGTTCGATGGAACCACAGCGGCTAGAGTTTGGAGACTCTTGGTGAATGAGTAGAGAAAAGCCAGAGTGTCTATTATGCCCAAGTTAACAAATATCAAATATAGTATTTGTTGATTACTATTTCTCAATCAATGAAATAAAAGAAATGTAAGAATTACTATTTGGTTTTAAATCTATAATAATATTTATAGTATATATTTGTAAATAATTAATAGAATTAATATATCTATTTATATTTAATATTTTATATGAAGTAAAATAAAAATTATTTTTTAACTTAATGAATTAAAACTGAATTTCATATATATAAATTCTCGTTCATTTTTATAAAAAGTAACATAATGACTACCTTTTAAATAATAAAACAAAGATATTTTTATATCTTATATTTTATTTTGTTATATTATTAAATATAATATTCAGAATTTATCTTAATTTATAATATATATAGGTAAAAAATAATTATATATATATATATATATATATAGTAATAATATATGTATAATATATATATATATGTATATGTAATAATATCTTCTTTCATATATATATATGTATATATATATATATGGATAATGATAATAAGTAGCCTTGATAGCATAAATATTTTTGCCTTATTAAAATTAGAATAAAATTTCATAACACCAAATATGAAACTGAGTATAATTTCCAAATTTAATATCTAAAGCCAAATTTCTAAACATTTGTCAAGATATCTTTATATATATATATATATTATTCTAGTTTATTTTTGTAAAGTAAAATAGTAGTTATCCTTTAAAAAATAAACAAAGATACTTTATCTTTTTGTATTTTATACTATTAAAAAATAACATATTAAAATTTATCTTGGTTATAATATAAATGGTAAATAAATAATTATATATATATAATAGATATTTTATAATTTCTTAGTATTATTAATTAAGTAATTTTTTTACTTTTAGATCATTTTAATCCTAATTAGGCTGTAATTCAGTGGCAAGTTAGCAGGCCGATTAGCAGATTTGATTAAGCAGGTTTGGGTGGGGCCTAGCGGGTTGGGTGATGTAGTCGGCGGAACATACGTTAATAAGCAGGTGATGTTCGGGTGAGACGCCGCTGCCGTTTATAACCGTTGCAGTTTAAATAAATTAATAAATTAATATTTTTTAAAAAAATTAATCATTTTAAAATAACGGGTAAATGGTTCTTGAATTAGTTTCACAAATGTTAAATGAATTGAAACGAGTGGTATGAATGTCGATTAAATGAATGGTTTATCGTATTGCTTTCATTTGGCCAGCCGTTTAAAATTAGGCGTATTTAAGCGAGTTGTGACCATTATTCTGTTTATTAGCGGTTAGGTAATTCGTCTTTGATTTTACCCGTTTTTAATAAAGCGTGGTATACTGGGTTTTCACCCGTCACGTTTAGCATGTGGTTAACCCAACGAGTTTGATACCTAATCCTAATACTGTTAATAACTTTAGATTAATATTATAATATATGTATAAATAATTTAAAAAATAATATAATTTATTTGACTGATATTTTCTACCATGTGACAAATTCTCATTTGTCTTTTTAAGTTTCCTTTTAAAAAAACTAAAAACAAACTATATTTTACTATTTTGTATATTTGTTTATTATTATAAATAGTTGAAACAAATCTCTTATATATGTTTTGTTTTATTATTTTTATACCATATTTTTATTTTAAAAAATTCTCATAAAATAAAGATCCTTTTAAAAAATAACATGATAACTCTCCCAATGATATATAGAATAAAAATTTATTTTTAATTTCCAAAAACACATTTAAATTAATAAGAAATGTTAAGATACTAAAGGTGATATTTATTTATTAAAATTTGTTTTGAGATGTCTGTTTTATCAACCATCTCTTTGATTATTTTGTCAAAAAATTCAAAGTTTGCCCTTTTAAATTTCTAGTCTAATCTGACTATTTTACATCTATTGTTTTCTTATTTAATCATGGGGATAGACACAGGGTGATAACACCCAGTCAAATATTAATAAAACGTAGATATCCATTACAAAGTTTAAGATAATTTTTTTTTTTTTAAAAAGTGTTTCTAGTAGACTTATATAAAAAATAAAAACTAATTTAAATTGTTTGTCTAACTAAAAATATCTAACTTGTTTTTGTATGTTTTTGTCAAAATAATTTAATAATATTTGATGATTTTAATTATTTCCAAATATTTACAAGTTCATAAAGTTTAAACTATTTTAGATTTATTTGTGATTAATTTATATAAGTTTTATGGAAATATGTATAATTAGTTAAAAATATATATAATAATAATTTTTTACTAAATATTTTTAGCAAAATGGTTTATGTGAGAAGTAGTCTTTTAATGCAATTTAAAAAGCCATATGAAATATGTATTTTAAAGAATGTAACTTTTGAAAAATAATATAGAAGTTGTTTTAAACTCATTGTAGAAAGTGTATTTTGAAAAAAATTGCAAAATAGTTGTCCCAAATTATTAGACATTTGCAGCTACAATTGTAGGTCAATCAAAAATATTAAAAAAAAATTTCCAAAGGTGAATTAGTATGATTTTCTCACATATTAAAGTATTTCATCGATCAGCAAAGAGTTGTGCCAAATAATAAAGATTTTTATGAGACTAAACAATTAGTAACGGATAATGCATTTTTTTCGATTACCTTTGTAGTCCTCATAAAATATCAAAGCTTTGGGGGGATGAGATATAATATTTATCATAGAATATATCGGTTCATTAACATAATGTGCATAAATATAATATCTTATCTATAGTACAGCAATGAGTGATCGTAGATAATAGGACGTCTGTATTGAATTTTACTACTTCTCACAAAATGTCATTTATTTAGAGACAATTTAAAATATTTCTAAATGATTATAATTTTTAGACATGGTTCATCACAAATAATATCTTGTCTATGAACAATCCAATAAGTGATCACCAATTTAACAAGATATTTTTAGCCTAAAATTAATAGTCATTACAAGTATCAAACTTCAAGATGAGTTGCAATATTTTTTTGTAAGAATTATAGTATTTTCTATGATAATTTAAGATTTATCATAAATAATAATGTTTTGACCAATCAATAGCCCGGTATGTTTATGTATCTGACCAAACAATGGTAACAATAAATAAATTGTTTGGTAGTAATAAATAAAATATTTAATTTGATATATCTATTAAAATTAAGCGACCAAATGTCAAAGTTCATCATAGAAATCATAATCAATGAAGCTAGTTTGGGTTGGTGGTAAAAATTTGGCCGTAGAAAAGCCATTCTTGTAGTGAAATTATTACTTGGAAATTTAATGTTGGAAGGTGAATTTGGGTATGGGCCTGAAGTGGCGCTCTAGTTCTGTAAGCGATATATATTGAGTAAACAAATTAAGATGGTCGAGATTGTAAGTCGATGGAAATTGATGAAGATGGCGCGGTGAAGTGATGGAGATGAAGAAGATGTTCAAGTTGGTGGACATATTTAGTCTTTGTAACATTAGCCAGCTTATGGAGGAATGGCGGAGATGTCTCTGCGTGGATGTGCGAGTTGTGATGTCTCGAATAACCCCCGATCCTTAGGACCAGACGAGAACGGTGGTGTTGCTTAGCACCATCCTTAGTGGTACCCCTTTCTGGAAACTCGACCGTTTGGCGGATCGGGCCGTCCAGGATGCCCTATTTAATCACTCAATCCTCAAAATCATATCTTTGCGGGCGATTACAAAATTAGACGACCGCCGTATTTAAATTTAACAAAATGCATTTACAATGGGGGCATCAGGCCTTTTCAAAATGATTTACAAAATGATCTTCCGAAGTTTAAATTGTTTTTTACAAAATCAATATCGAAAAAACATAAATGAATGCACATGAGCATACTGAAATTTCCTTCTTTATGACTCGAGCGCTCATAGATCTGGAATTAGCTTCGATCCTTGCTATCTATAAATAAGTCATATGTTGGTAAACAATCTCTTAGCGTTTGTAACAGTTGGTTTCTTCATTCATTCCTTGGTTAGGTTTAAATCCGTCGTGCGGTTGCAGTTTAAAACAGATCTTGGTGCGATCAAGTACAGTGTGCATGGCGTTTGTGTGCGATCAGTTATGGTTCGAGCGTTATTAATACCTCCATATTCAATAATTTTGCAATCTAAATCAATTCGGTATATAAAATTCAGTTTCAATTTATGCATTCAATTCGATTCTCTGAATTCAATTCGGTTATGCAAATCAATTCGATTATATAATCAAATTGATTCTGCCCGATGTCCGATGCGATTTATCTTATGCCCAGATTTAGCACATGTATCTTGATACTCGGGATGTGAAGTCGCAGCCACGGTCGCAGGCTGATGCGTGTAAAAGCAGTTTATAACCTGATGCGGTCCCATTTGAGGCTCTTTGTGAGATTCAATGATCAATTTAGTGAACCACTAAATCCCGGTCCTTGGGGCTGTTTGATCGGATGACACATGATCAAATCATTATTAATACGCTATTTTGACCCTATTGGTATGCAATCTATCATATCTGAACTAAACGGTTAACATTCTAATAAGAGGCCGTTCAAATCTTTTATAACAAAATGCGATCTGATATGATGCATTTTTGTATAAATAGTTCACTTCAATAGTCATCACGGTTTCCTATGCAAACATTTTACAATCAATTCAGCGAATCATTTAAAACAAAATTAAATCTCTTTTCTTATGCATTTTAGAATAAGCATTTTAAATATTGAAGCTTGAGAGAATAGAAAAAAAAATGAACAAACGTAAAAACTTGAAACGAGGGCAGTCGATAAGACAAACCAAAGCTTTGCACTTTATTTCCAAGTCCTCGGGTCTCAATCTCGATTTGGGTTTCCTCATATTGACCCTATTCAAGAAACCATTAAAAACAATGTCGTTTGTGCGTTGCTAGTGGTTTTGGTTGGATCAGTACAAAGTTTATGTAGGTTCAATTTAATAGTATATAGATGGATTCTCCAGCTCAATGACTTTCCATAAAGTTCAAGAACCTCAGAACGGAGTTCGGATGGAAGGAGTTATGACCTTGAGTTGGAGGTCGTACGTAATCCTTCGGTAGCGACACAGAGCCCAGCCAGCTCAAGGCGCTGACCTCTGGCCAGCTGACCTCAACAGCTGGCCTCCTAGTGACCTCTGCACTGGCCTCTGAGGCCGGCCTCTATAGGGCGAGCCTCTGCCCGGCCAGCCTCTACATATTTGGCCTCCTTTATTTGATGTAGGACCATAACTTAGTGCAGAGGTCCAATTGAAATTCAAAGCCCTAACACAAGTTCATTAGTGTAGGCTACAATTTACTAGAAGGACTCAATTTCCAAATTCCCTTTATTTCTTACCAAAAATCAGTTCTAAGGTCCATTTTGATAAACTTTCTTACTTAATGTGACTTTAGCAGTTAAAATATAATAAATTTCCTAAGCGAGATAACCACCATGACCTTAGGGTAGAAAATAACCAAAGTAGGAAAGGCCTACCTCTTGGGGTTGTCGAAACTCTATATTCCGGTTTTTCTACTTGTAGCTCTTTGTCGAGGAAGGACTTTCCCTCTTGCTTGTGGGGACACATGGTCGTCATTGAGAGTCGTATCTCTCTACAATTCTTAAATCTAAATGGTTTGCCTTACTCTCTCTTCTTTTTCCCTTTTTGCCACTTGGATCGCTATTCGTACTTTAAGGAAGCTTCCTCCCTCTCCCTACATACATGCCCTCATGATTTTTCTTCTTCTTTTTATATTAGGTCCCTCATTTCGATTATTATTCATTTTAAGTCTCTCAATATTATTTTTTCCTTGTGTTTGTTCTCTAATTTCACTTAGACATACAAACTTATTTGCAATTGTTATAGGTCATTTACAAATTTCCATATTTTTATTTCTGGATTCATCAATCATTTAATCAACATTCATCTTAAACACCTCTTAAAACATACCCAAGTTGGCTCAATTATACCCTAATATATAATAATTTATTATAAAAAATTCTAGGGTATTGGGCGTTACAACTCTCCCCACTTAATAAAATTTATTCTCTTAAAATTACCTTAGTCAAACAAGCCAGGATACCGCGCCGCATCGCTTCACTTTCCTATGTTTCTCTGCCTTGTGGCTTCCACAAAGACTTTGACTAAGTGAATCTTCCTGTCTGCACTTTCACTTCACGACAAAATCTCTAATCGCTCTTCTTCATAGGTCAACTCGCCTTAGCTCAATCTGTTCGAAGAGACTACATGTGACGGGTCTATCGTACTCCATAGCATGGACACATGAAATACATTATGGATCTTTTCCAAGTCCCGAGGTAAGCACTATATGCCATCGGACCCACTCTTTTTTTCAATCACCAGAGGCCAATAAATCTAGGTCTCAACTCTGCCTTTTTCACCTCATCACCTTCTTCCAAGGCGATACTAAAAACACTTTTCGCCGATCTCATATCGAATATCTTTTCTTTTCATGTCGGCATATGATTTATGTCTATCAGTGGCCACCTTCAATTTCTCTCTAATCATGTTCACTTTTTCTTCAGTCTCTTGTATCAAGTCAAGGCCAATCACTTTCTTTTCACTCAATTCCATCCAACACAACGATGTTCTACATTTTCTCCCATATAAAGCCTCATAAGGCGCCATTCCAATACTTGATTGGAAACTGTTGTTGAACACAAATTCAACTAAAGCAATGTGTCGATCCTAACTACTCTCAAGGTCGATCACACAACTCCTTAACATATCTCCAGACCGGATCACTCTCTCGACATCCATCGCCTCAGGGGTGGAACGCTGTACCGAAATCTGTTCTGCGCCCAAGGCATCTGAATTTTCCAGCAATCTTAAGTAAACCTCAGATCCTCGCTCCTCAAATACGACAGATCCCATGTAACCGAATCCATTTCATATACGCCGCTTAGCTTGTCATGAATGGCTCACCGCAGGAAGTATCAATTACCAATCGTGGTCTACTATGACCCAACCAGTCATGCTTCCGCCAATGGTAACCCAAACCGCAAAATCCATGGTGATTCGGTCCCATTTCCACCTCGGTATTCCTGATAGGCCGCAATAACTCAAGGAACTTGATGCTCCGCTTTACTCTTTGACACCAAACACTTCGTTACAAATTTCCGACATCTCTTTTCATCTAACTCACCACGACATTTTAAATCTCGATACATCTTTGTGCTATCATGATAGCAAAAGATCCATTATGTGCCTCTTCAAGTATGGATTTCTCAAACTATTACAGCCAGCACACAAAACCCGATCCTTATAATAATAAAACTCCATTTTCATTCATTGTGAACTCGCTTACCATTTCCAACTGATTTATTACGGCAAGAATTTTCTCATCTTTCTTTGTGCCTCTAGCACTGATTCAACAAACTCAGGTCTCACTATCAATTCTCGCACTACAAAGACCATCGCCTAATAATGACAATGGGCATTCAACGCCGGCCGCATCGACTTTCTACTCAAAGCGACCACTACATCGCCTTCCCGCGGTGATAATCAATCACGCAGCCATAATCTTTTATCATTCCATCCATCTCATTGTCTCGTTGCTTCGCCGTGAGGGAAAAGACTTAAGACTCGCGATCGCTGTAGATGAAACACTTCTCTCCATACAAATAATGTCTCCAATTTTCTTTTACAATACAACAAAGGCGCTTAATTCCAAATCATGCGTAGGGTAGTTCTTTTCATGCGGCTTCAACTGTCTTGAAGCATAGGCTACCACTTAACCCTCTTGCATTAGGACACATTCAAGTCCATTTAGCGACGCATCACTAAAAATCACATATTCTCTATCAGAGTCGGGTTGAGTAAGAACCGAGCTCTGCTAAGAAATGCTTTCAACTTATCAAACTTCTTTGACATTTTCTACTCCATTCATATTTCTTTACATTTTTTTTCTCGGGAGCAATTCAGCCATCTGGGGTTTAAATTTTCATAGAAAACCCTTAACGACCCCTTGTAGTATCCTCAAGAACCCAAGAAACTACGCACTTCAGAATACTTTGGTGGCTTCCATTCAACAACCAATTTCTATTTTCGATCTACTCAGATTCCATCTTTCGATACTATGTGCCTAAGAAAGGACGCCTATTCATCCAAAACTCACACTTGCTTAGTTTCGCATACAACTGCTCTTTTCAAAGTCTCTAACACTACTGGGCGGTGTGTGGTCACATTCTCCTCGATCTGAATACACAAGAATGTCGCTTTTATAAACACTACGACAACCGATCCACATACTATCGAAACAAGATTCATTAGGTCCATGAAAGCCGGAGCATTTGTCAATCCAAACCCGCATTATATGAAACTCATAATGTCCATATCAAGGCCCTAAACGCCGCCTTATGCACATCTACATCTTTAATTCTCAACCGATGGTACCTGCATCACAAGTCAATCTTCGAAAAGATACTTGACCTTTTAATTGGTCAAACAAATCATAATTCTGGGTAACAGATACTTATTCTTTACTGTTAACTTGTTTAGTTGTCTGTAATCAATGCATAGCCGGAGTGTACCATCTTTCTTTTTAACAAAAAGCACCCGAGCTCCCATGGTGACACTGTCTAATAAACCCTTTTTCTAGTAGTTCTTCAATTGCAATTTCAATTCTTTAAACAATGAGCCATTCCCTGCATTTGTAATGGATGCCAGTGTGGCACTTGGTACAACGTCAATAGCAAACCTAATCTCCCTATGTGGGGGTAATCCTGGTAACTCTTCCGAAAACACGTCCAAAAAGTCGCTAACAGTAGGGATATCGGATACACTAGGCCTTGCCTTTACCATATCAATCATGCTGGCAGTTTCACATCCTTTCGCACTATCGTTTCCAAGAAGGGCTGTGTGGATATCACATTAGATAGGTGATTTGACCTCTCACCGATGAAAGTTACTTCATCTTCATTCGGTGTTTTTAAGGTTAATCTTTTCATTCTACAATCGACTATTGCTTGATGTCGGGACAACCAGTCCATCCCCAATATCACATCAAACTCCTTGAAAGATAACTCAATCAAATCTTCCAAAAATTCATACTCAGATTTGATAACAATCTCTATACACTCGCTCACAATAACACTATGGCTAAGCTGCCCGCTACCAAGATTTCGTACCGGGTTTCACTCCTTGCAATTTACCCAAGTTGGGTATGCTCAGTAAATATATGAGTGGGTTGAACCGGTCAATCAATGCATGTACGTAGTATCAAAGATTCGAAATTATCTGGCCATCACATCCGGAGCGTCAGATTCTCCACTCTGCCATTGTATATGCTCTAGCCGAGCACGACCATCTTGCCTACCCAAAGTTTGTGTCGCTTGTCCTAACACTCTAAGATGCAACACTCTT
Organism: Tetrastigma voinierianum; assembly: GCA_016808115.1. Classification (NCBI taxonomy): domain Eukaryota; kingdom Viridiplantae; phylum Streptophyta; class Magnoliopsida; order Vitales; family Vitaceae; genus Tetrastigma; species Tetrastigma voinierianum. Next base: position 169,049 of record JAEQBH010004118.1, read on the forward strand.
GTTGCCTTTTGTACCACTAAAGTCGTAATTCCCCATTCCGGGTGCCGCACGAACAAGCTCTGCAATCTCGCCGGCGATCTGATCCACAAATCAAACAAGCACTGTGGTCTCCAACATTCTCTCTTTATGATTTCTCCCACAATGGGAGAATGGGGAGCAAATCATCTCTCTAAAAGCACCTCTTGGTGTACTCAGAACTGACGGCAGGCTGTAGAGTAGTATTCTACTCTATCTGAAATGTAGAGAAGTCGATCGAACCCCCGCGGTCCTCAATTTCTCTTTGTCGTTGTTGCGAACTGGACCAACCGGATTTTTCTTTCCGTCTTTTATCTTTCTTTCTCTTTACTCTTTCCAATTACTAATGCACATGTCACAATTTTGGAGAACCTCATGGCAAATGTCAGACATGGGTCTGATAGATAACATTTAAGGCCGTTTCAAACCTACGATGACTTTTTCTTTCCTACTACAAGTATCTCTAGAGCATACTTAGCTCAATCGTGAATTCTCTTGATATTCCTAATACACTTTATCCTCTGTCTTTGCTTCAGATTATGAAATTCTCTTCTCATGTTAGCCAAATAGATGCGACCCACATAATGCTTCTGACCATCCAAGGAAGAACTTCCATGTAATAATTTCTAGTTGGTGTAGTCCGGTCATAGAAACCCACCACCGATAAGCCTCCATCCTCGTAGTAATGGGGAGGTCGCACATTCCACTTTCGCTGTGCAATGCATTTGCACAAGATTCATTCTGGGCTCTCTCGAGCCAATTTTCGCCATAAGTGCTCATCCTCTTTCTTTCCCATAAATCTACAGGCCCAGACTCAGCCCTCTCAATTATCGACGCTGAGCAATTGCAAATGTGCTCTGGGCCTTCAGAATGCCTAAGCTAGCCGGAGGATACCCACAGCACTCCCGCCACTTGTTCTCGTTCATTCATTGGTGGGGCATGGGATGCTCGCTTCACCATCCACACTCAAGAAGACCTGCTTCGGGCGAGTCCCCCCCGTCATCCTCGACCCGGCGGAAGCCGAATCGGCCCATGCTTATCCTATTAAGACCAGCAAGATCCGCTACGTGAGTCATGTCATCCTTTATATGCAAAATTGTTTGGCTGTTATACACAATTTCATAATCATTTACAAAAAATTTCAAAATCGTTGTAGAACCGCCTAAACTTGTACTGATACCAATAAAGCCTGCGGGTACCCCTTCTCTGCCCGACCGCTTCTCGGGCTGATCCGAACCGAAACCGATGCCTCGTTATCACTCAATCACCAAAATCATATCTTTGGCGGAAGCTGATAACAAAATCACAAGCCCATAAACATTTACATTTAACAAAATACATTTACAATGAAGGCATCCAAGCCTTTTCAAAATGATTTACAAAAATAGATGTTCAAAGTTCAAATTGTTTTTACAAAATATCAATATCCAAAAGAAAACATGAAATGAATGTACATGTCGGAGCATACTCCGAAATTTCCTTCTTTATGACTCGACTCTCCTCGATCTTGGGTCCGCTTTCGATCACTATCTATCACTCGGTACCTGCGCATTGGTAAAACAATACGCTTAAACATTTTCATGCTTAGTGGTTCTATACAACCATCTCGCTTTTGTTTAAATCAAATCATGCAATTTAACAATTCAAAACTTTCAAATCTTTATGGATGATCAATGCAAATACAATACATATACTTGTTTTATATACAATCAGTTATGGTTCATTGATCATCCCAAAAATACACTTTCATATTCAATATTTCACAATCTCAAATCAATTCAATTATGCTCACAAATTCAATTCAATTCTGCAATTCAATTCAGTTATGCCAATCAATTCAGTTATGCCCTTAACGAATTTAACCTATGTCTTCGATATATAGGATATCAGAGTCACCGCACGGGTCCCCCGAAGCCGCAGTCGCATAAAATGGTTTTATAACACAAAGATCGGCCCTACCGGGTCAGCCGACCGGGTTATGACAATCAATTAGTGAACACCACCGGGACACGTGGGTCCCGGCTAGGGTCATTGACCCGAGTGACACATCAATACAATCATTCGCAGTACTGCTATTTTGACCCCTATTGGTATACCAATCTATCCTTAATACGAACTAAACGGTTAACATTCTAATAAGGGCATTCAAATCTTTTATAGCAAAGTACAGTACGATATGTACATTTGTATAAATAGTTCACTTTCAATAGTCATGCAGTTTTCCTATACAAACATTTTACAATCAATTCCTTCAAATCATTTAAAACAATTCAATATGATTTTCTTATGCATTTAGAACAAGCATTTCAAATATTGAAACGAGAATAGAAAAATGAACAAAACATGCAAAAACTTGAAACGAGGAATAGAAGTCGGTAGAACAAACCCAAAAGCTTTGCACTTTAGTTCAAGTCCTCGGAGTCTCAATCTCAGTTTGGGTTTTCCTCCTCGTCAGCCCCTATTCTAAAACCATTAAAGAACAATATCATTTGTGCGTGCTAGTGGTTTTGGTTAGGATTGATTTTAGAGTTTAATATGAGTTCCAATTTCAACAAGCTATATATAGATGGATTTTTGACTCAATGGGCTTTCCATAGAGTCCAAGAACACCCGAAACGGAGTTCGACGTAAGGAGCAGGACCTTCTGCTGGGAGGTCACATTTATCACACCCAGCCGAGCCGACCGAACCGACCGGGGGAGCCGGGACCTGACCTTGGTAAAATAGGTCTGACACCTTGGTATGACACATGCTATCCTCCTCAGGAATATGAATGGATTCTTGACTCACTGGGCTTTCCATAGAGTCCAAGAACACCCGAAACGGAGTTCGGACGAAGGAGTTATGACCTTCCGAAGTTGGAGGTCATACATAGTCACACCCAACCGAGCTGACCTGAACTGACTGAGCTGATCTGACCTCGGTAAACTTGGTCTGACACCTCGGTATGACACCTTCTATCCTCCTCAGGCATATGAATGGATTCTTGACTCAATGGGCTGGCTTCTTCTATGAGTCCAAGAACACCAAACGAGTTCGACGAAGGAGTTATGACCTCCGTTGGAGGCCGGCACGTGAGGTCACACCCAACCGAGCTGACCCGAACTGACCGAGCTCCGAGCTGACTTCTGGCCGAGCTGACCTCTAACAGCTGACCTCTACAAGCTGACCTCTGCTGACCTCTACAGGCTGACCTCTACATGTTGACCTCTACTGGCTGACCTCAGTAAAAGGACCATAACTTGGTCTACAGAGGCCCGAATTGAGAAATTCAAAAGCCTAACATAAAGTTCATTGATGTGGCTACAATTTACTAGAAGGACTCACTTCCAAATTCCCTTTATTTCACTCCAAAATCAGCTCTAAGGTCCCACGCGCACTACCATAATGTGGCAGCTTCCCATGGTTTAAATACAACTAAATTTTCCCTAAGGCAAGATAACCACCACACAACCCTTAGGGTAGAAAAACCAAAGTAGAGAAGACCTACCTCTTGGAGGTTGTCGAAACTCCTATATTCCGGTTTCTACTTGTAGCTCTTGTCACAAGGAAGGACTTTCCCTCTTGCTTCGCCGGAGACCTATGGTCCAATCGTCAAGGTAGAGCCTCTCTCTCTAATTCTTCATCTCAAAAATGGTTTGCCTTACTCTCTCTCTTCTTTTTCCCTTTTTCTTATGGATCACCTTTAATCGTACTTTAAAGGAGAAACTTCCTCCCTCTTTCCTACATGCCACATGCCCTCTCCTTGATTTTTCTTTATTTCTTTCTATATTTAAGATTACTCCATTTCTCTATTATTCTTCATTTTAAAGTCTCTATTATTTTTCCCTTGCTCATTTTATTTCTCCTGTTCACTTGAACATCTAAACTTATTTTGAGGTGACCCTTAGGTCCCCATTTTCTAATTTCCATATTTTCTCTTTTCACTTGGGTTTTATTTTGGGATTCAATAATCATTTTAATCAATATTCATCCTAACAATTCCAAAGAAACATACCCAGGATTGGCTCAGTGTAAGGGCTCCATATAATAATAAATTTTATTATAAAAATTTCGAAAGTATTTTGAGGTAGATTACAATCATAGTTTGAAATATTAAGGAAACTTTTGTGGCAATATTGTTTCAAGTAATTGGACTCCATGGGTGAACTATATCTTATAAACACAAGTGGAGAATTATTTGTTAAGTTAAGTTTTTGGTTCTAAAAATGCATATATAGAGATGTTAGTAGGATTGTGCTCTATTAGAGCACCGATGATATGTGGTTGTTGCATCTTCAAAAATTGATGTGTGTGTATGTAAGAATGTCGACGGTGTCAATGTACACCAAGCTTCATGCTATTCTTGTGAACAGATACATCTTTCTTCGTAATCAATAAGTATAAAGGTCCACGTACTTGTGTCAATGCTTGCCGGTCGGACCCGTAATGAGTGGGCTCAGCGGTTCGTTGATCATGTCGGGGCATAATGATTGGGCCGAGTTCCCACTTTGTTAACGTAAAAATGCTGTCCCAGCAGCCAATTATGAAATGGATGAAATATCACACAAGAAGGTATTGGTTGGAAAACATAAAGCAATTACAATCTTATTTGAGGACTTCCATAAGTCATGCAGAATTACCACGTTTCTTTAAGGCATTGGAGTAGGCAAATCCTGGATATGGTGTAACTTGGAAAACATTTGACAATCATATGCATAACACCTAGGGATTTCAACGTGTTTTCTAGGCGTTTCATCCATCGATGAGTTTCAGTCATTTGTTGAAGGCTTATGCCGGGTGACCTGATGGGTACATTTGTATAAAAGTATAAAGACATGTGTGTAGTTAACCATAAATTTATTGATGGAAATGTCGATTGTTTCCACACTAATATTTGCTATTTCAGAATGAGAGAATATTGATAGTTGGGGATGGTTCTTGACATGTTTTAGAAACAAGGTAACTCAACGGATGAGACTTTGTGTTATAGTTGACGTACATCCATGCATTATGGCGGCAATGACTAATGTTCATCTTGGTTGGACTGAACCATATGCATATCATAGGATTTGCATGCGTCATCTTGCAAGCAACTTTATGAATCGATTTAAGGGATAAACAACCAAAATTTGGTGTGCGGAATGACTTTAGAGCGAAGTTGGAAAATTCAATAGCGTGGACCGCGATTGTTAAATTAATTTAAGAAACTGCTTGATGGTTGGAGGCAATCCTTTTGAATGGGCACTTTCACATGATGGAAGTCGAAGATATGGGATAATGACTACAAACATGTCTGAGGTTTTCAATAATGTTCTTAAAGGAATAGGAGCTTACGTAATTGAGTGGGTTCGATTGACCTTTAGGCTCGATAGGTACTTTGTTGAAGGAATCGGGTTATAGCAGTTATCGGATGAAAGTGTCTTCCTTATCTTGATGCTGATTGTTTACATGTGGTTAAATCTGGATCATTTGAGATTGTTTTTTTTTATCACAACTAGAGACGATTTCATGTCAAGTTAAAGAGAGGTCGGACACATCGCCTCGACACATGACCATAAATGCACTTACAGTAAGACATATATGGATTTCCCTGTAGTCATATTATAGCAACATGTCAGTTTCGCTCCATAGATTTTCAATCATTTGTTCAAGGCTACTATAGTTCTCAATTGTACTATGATACATGGGCAACCTTGTTCCATCCCATTTTCGATGAGTATGAATGGTCTCCTTATGAAGGTCCAACCATTGTGCCTTATGAGTTAATGAAACGCACATCACGTGGACATCCTAAATCAACTCGTTTGCATAATGAAATGGATGCTAGAGATGGGAAGACTGCTATCACATGTGGGTTCTACAAACAACCTGGTCACAATCGCCCGTCTTGTTGAAATAGGAATCAAGTTAATTGAAACATGTATGTTTTTTGTTGTTACATTGCCTTAATAATTGCATTGTATCTATATACTAGTACTTGCTCATTTGTTTATCGTTATTGATTGTTATATGTTACAGATATGACATTCGGAGGGCCATATGATGCAGATTTGTTAGATAGATCTGTCTTGGTTTTATAGGACAGGCATCGATCTCATTTAGTGGACACTACTTAGGTATGCATTTTTCATATCATAAAATGTTGTTTTGATTATTGATAATGCGGGTAAAATTTATTTATTGATATCTTTGTAGATTTCGTCGGTACTCACATGTCTACAGAAGATGTCGAATTTCATGTGAGAGTGGCATATGGATCCTTGTATTTGGCCATATGTGATATGATCCGGATTTTATGGTCTGTACCGCATCGGAGAGGTCACACTCGATTAGGCCCTCATCACGAGTCTAGTTGAGAGATGGCGTCCTGAGACATACACATTTCATTTACCTGTTGGGGAGATGACGATCGCATTATAAGATGTCACCATCATCCTTGGCCTCTGGATTCATGGACCACCAGTCACCAGCACATGTAACTTTGATGTGTCATCGCTATGTCAGGAGCTGCTAGGTGTGATCCCATCGTCGACTGAGCTTCGAGGATTTGTTGTCTCAACTTGGTGGTTGTCTCAACATTTATCGACTCTACTCGCCGACGTAGATGAGGTGACATTAGAGCGTAATGCATGTGGTTTCATCCTAGCATTACTAGGGTCGCTGTTCTGGAGTGAGAAGAGATGCAGTATGTCACTTGTTTCCTCCCTTACTATGGTTGACGCGCACCTCTACTTACGATTAGGTAGTGGTTACGCACACTTATACCGGGAGTTATGTCGAGAGAGCTTCGATGGTGCTATTGAGATTTCGATTGTATTACATTGTTACAGGTATGTTGCTAATATTTATAACCATACACATAAAAGTCAATCACTATGATGTTGAATGGTTTTTTTTATCCGTCTCTAGTCTTAGGAGAGACTACACGTATGTCGACTTGATTTTGGCTGACTAGCAGCATCTGATCCTCACCACTTACGATGATGGCGATCACGGTTGATGAAACTGCGATTAAAGAATAAAACATGGATTACCAGCTAAGCCTGGGGGTCAGGCTAAGCCGACCAATCCATTAGGGTTTCGTTGGTGAGTACCTTTATCATAGGTGCATAACCCATCTGGTGTGCTCTCCTTATATCAAAACCAGTTGGAGGCAGAGACTCATGATCAGGCAATTATATTAATATAAGTATTTTAGTCATATTCCACGATAATGATAATTTTAGTCATATTGACATTGAGGTAGAATATAGGTGTTTATAGGAGCCATACATCGAGAGTCGGTTCGCGCATTTTACATGATATATGTCTGTATAAGAATAAGCTACGTAACTCTACGGAGTCCGAATAAACATAAGCCTGTTATGAGCTTAAGTACTTGTATAAGTTCATAATATAAATGCATGAAATTTATATTATCTGTTATTGTTTTATGCGTTAAATGTGTATATGCATAAGACATATGTTTCCCACTAAGCGTAAAGCTTAGCACGGGTTTTAATCCGTGTAGGTACAGGAGAAGACATCTGAAGACTTCCGCATGCTGGCGGGCGACACGGGAAGGGTTCACTACATGTAGGTTCGTGCTTTGATTTGTAATATAAAAGTCAGTTTGTATATGTAAATAGGACTCAATTATATGTGTCTAGATTTTGATGGACACCGCTTCAGGTGACCAATTCTTTGATTTATATATATTTTGATTTTGTTATAAGATGTGGGCGTACCGCGGGTATCGGATGGCTTTAAAAAAAAAAATTCAGGTAAAGAGTCCCAGTATTTGGTCTCGCGTCTCGGAAACCGGTTCGGATCCGCCAAACAGGTTGGGCCGGGATTTGGGGCGTGACAAGTTGGTATCAGAGCATAGGTATACGATAACCTAAGGCTTGTGGAATATGATACCAACCTGAAGTTGGTATCGAAACTGGGTTTGGCGTTTGGATAGAATCTCGGATTAAGGATGTACCTACATAGTAATGTGTTGGCCTAATGCGGATGTCCTTGTCCTGTATATCGACTAGAATGAATAAGTACACATCCTGCTTTGAAAGATTAAGACAAGAGATTTAGTTCTAATGGAGTTTTGTTGGATCAAGTGAGAGTCACACTCCAGCTTCTGTAAAAGAAATGAAAGGAAATGATCTGACATAGAACACATAAAAACAAAAATATGAATTTCGAGACGAAATTCTTATAAGAAGAGAGAATTGTAACACCCAAAATATACCCTAAGTCGTTTTAAACATGTTTAGGAGTATTTGTAGCATAATTGTTGTTCGTGGGTTAAATCTTGGCTTAGGAAACGAGACAGGAAATTATAAGATTTAAGGATAAAATTGTAATTTTATCCAGAACCTAAAGACATGGATTAAGAAGATTGGGGGCCAAAATAGAATTTGGGAACTTGGGATTCAAATAGTCAAGTTGGAGGACTTAAATGCAAAAGAGATTTAACCCCGAAAATGAATTTTGTTGAAGGCCAAACATGGCCTTAACGAAAATATGATTTAAGACGAGTGGTCTCGAAAGAGAGAAAAAAAAACGTGAAGGCGAGAAGAGGAGAGGAAGAGGAAGAGGAAGAAGAAGAAGAAGAGAAGGAAAGCGAAATAGCCAAGGTATGGATGCTTGCCTTTGGTATGGAACTTGTGATTTTTATATGGAGCTATGGTTTGTATGGATTTCTTGTCTAATTGAATGGTTAGGAGCTTGCTCCAAACCTAGGGTTGTTAGGATTACATCCTAACCAAAGTTTTCTTGAAAGTAGGGGTGCTAAAATTCTAAATGTACAGATCGGTATGAAACCCTCATTTTGAGGGATTTATAGTAATTGTGTTAGGGTTTTACAACAAACCCTACAACCTTTATAATTGGTTTTATGTATGAGTTATAACCCATAATATAGTTGTTTGGGAGGTATTCTTGATAGGTTTTGATCTATGGATAAAAAGGCATGAAAAATGGGTGAAAATACCCATTATGGGCATTTTCCGAATTGAATTGTACGTCTGATTTGAGCTTATACCGGTCACGCTTTCGGTTCCTGTGGGCGTTTGGCCAAGCTTGTACGGTACATATTAGACATGCTCTTGGAAATTTTCACAACTTCTTTCTGGTTTTTCTGTTTCGACCAGTTTTTCGTATTTAGTATAACCTCATTTCTTATCGATTTGTGATTCAAGTGGCTACGTAAAATAGACTTCAAGGATAACCAAACTTAAAGAAAAGGCATTGCCAAATTATGATCCTAAGTGGCCCAAAAATTCACTCAAAGTGGGGCCATGTGCAAGAAAAATTCTGATTCCAGCTTTGAACATGGAGTAGTTCGGGTTGTTTCGGACGTAACTTGAGTTCCGATGCTCCGAATTGGGTGATTCCAGTTGGAATAGAACCCTTATCACCTTAGATTTAAAGGAATACAAAGATACAGTGCCAAATATTGAGACAAGGCACTGGAAAATAAATATTTCAAATTGTCCCTCGGTAAAATCATTAACCGACTAGTTGGCATGAAAATGCCATAACTTGAGTTTGGACGATCCGATTGGATTGATTCCAATTCCTGGGTAAAGTAGATTCATAGAAGAATAAGAATACATGATTAAGGTGTGATTACATGCTCATCATACCTTACCAGTATATGGAATACGATCTGTCATGAACACATAATGTGGCTAAGAATGCCTATTATAAGATAGTAAGTTACTGAACTCATATAATTGTAAAACCACCTAAGACCAGTTATTAAATGACACAACACTACTGTCCTGAATAGTACCGGTACTGTTGAATTAGCACTCCTGTCACGACTAGTACTTGGTACTCACGATTGGTGCTCCGACCTCTGATTAGTGCCGTACTCACGGTAGTGCTCGGCACTCTGATTAATGCCGGTACTCGATTAGTGCTCCGGCACTCACGATTAATGCCGGTACTCTGATTAGTGCTCGACCTCACGATACGATTAGTGCTTCGCCTCTGTCATGTTAAGTGCTCACGGCACTCTGTCACGACTAGTGCTTTCACGGCACTTTCCGTGTGTATAGTATCTTGATACTAATTGTGATATGTCCTACTCATTCCGTATTCTTGGTCTAGGTAGTGAAACAGGTTATATGATAGGACCACTGAATAAGAAGAATAAGAGTAAAGATCTGAATGTACCTCGTATGCGTGCAGCCAGTACCTCACAGTGCTCTTGTATCGATTAATTTACGTAGTACCTCACGGGTACTCCCGTGTCAGGAAAATAAGTCTTATTAGTGCCCTCTGGGTACTCTGTGCTTGAATAAGTTCGTAGTACCTCTGGGTACTCTTGTATCGATAAGTCTGTCTCTGAATAAGTTACGCCAGCCCTCACAGTACTCACATCTCACGATTAAGCTACGCCAGTACCTACGGGCCTCCACTGTATGCGAAAATGTTACGTAGTACTCACAGATCCTCTGTATTTAATTAAGTTATGTCACGTCTACGATTTACTCTTGTCTACGATTTACTCTGTCTGCGATTAAATGCTGTAGTACCTGCGCGGTACTCACATTACTGAGTAAGCTCTGTGGTACTAAGGGTACTCACATGTGATTAAGTTACGTAGTACCTACGGGTACTTTAGGTATTTCATCAAGTGCAGCCAGTACCTCACAGTACTCACAATATCTGAATAAGTTCTTCACTTTGATTAAGTTAAGCCAGTACCTAATGGTACTCCTGTATTGGATTAAGTTTTGTCTGTATCTTATTAAGTTCTGTAGTATCTACGGATACTCTTATATCTAATCAAGTTCTGTAGTACGTACAGGTACTCCTGTATCGGTAAAATAAGTATAAGTCCAGTAGTACCTAAGGGTACTCTCGTATCCGTAAAATAAGTATAATAATATACGTACGATCACGTGCACCTTTATGGACCTAATGTCCATACGATAATAATATCTGTATCGTCTATCTGACCGTATGTGATACGATTATGATTAGTTCCGACATTGTACCTCACAGGTACCTTCGCACAAGGATAAGATCGAGTAAGATAAGTATAATACTCGTAAGATCGATTATAAGTTATGTAAGACAAGTATAAGTTACCGCCAATACATGTATGAGATGCGAAATACATGTATAAGTTACTACTGTGTCTGCGTATAAGATCCGAAATACCAGTATTTGCTCTGAAATACCAGTATAAGTTCCGTAAGACCAAGATATACTTCGTAGTACAAGTATGAATACGAAATTACCGGTATAAGTTTGTAGTACTTACAAGTACTTGGAGTATAGAATAAAGTTCCTGATACCGGTACGTTCAGTAATCTGCGCGATACCTACGGGTGCCTCCCAGGAACCCAGTCTTAAACTCAAAGTAGTATAGAGTACAGGATTCACGCCAACTCCTACGGGAGTCCATTTGAAAATAAGTACATTATAAGTATAAGTCTGTGTATAAAGAATAAGCTCTGTAACTCCTACGGGAGTCTAGGAATAAACATAAACTGTTATAGCTTAAGTACTTGTATAAGTTCATAATATAAATGCATAGAGATTTATATTATACATTGTGTTTATGCGTTAAATGTGTATATGCATAAGACATGTTTCCCGCTAAGCGTAAAGCTTAGCCACGGGTTTAATGTCGGGTGTAGGTACGGAAGACATCCCGAAGACTTAGCATCACTGTGGAGCTGACACGGGAAGGGTTCACTACATGTAGGTTACGTACTCAGTTTGTAATGTAAAGATCAGTTTGTATATGTAAATGGGACTCAATTATATGTGTCTAGATTTTGATGGACACCACTCCGGTTGTCGTTCTTTTGATTTATATATATATTTTGATTTTGTTATAAGATGTGGGCCATACCCACGAGGTTCGATTAGTTTAAAAAAAAAAATTCGGGTAAAGAGTCCAGTGTTGGTCTCGCGTCCTGAAGCAGTTCGAATCGCAGGCTGGGTTGGGCCGGGATTTGGGGCGTGGCGTGCATGACCTCAACCGGAAGGTCGCTATCTCCTCACGTTTGAACTCCGATTTGGGTGTTGGACTATGGAAAGCCATTGAGTCAAAGTCCATCCATATGCCTGAGGAAGATATTAGATGTCAGACCGGTGTTGGAGCCTTTGAGCTCGTCGCCGGTGCGGCTCGTCGGTTCGGTCGGCTCGTCGAGGCGACTACGCATGACCTCGACCGGAAGGTCGCGCTTTTGTCTGAACTCCGATTCGAGTGTTCTTGGACTCTATGGAAAGCCCATTGAGTCAAGAATTCATCAATAGATAGCATGATAAGATTAGAACTCATATTAGTCCCGGAAAACATGAAAAACAGTAGGTTTTATAGGTAACTATAGTTATTAAAGCCATCTTCATAAGCATACGGGAGTAAGCATAGTTATTTATGCATACGATGAAGACATGAAAAATGAAAAATTTATGAATAAATGATAGTATATATATATATATATATATACTTATATATATACTATATATATATATATATATATATATATATATATATATATATATATATATATATATATATATCACAATATAAATTCTGCGAATAGCCAGTATTCGGGAATATGAGATATATACGAGCATAAAATACACATTGATTATGCCTTAGAGCACGGTAGAGGATAGATGGGCATGCCTATTGGAAAAATAAGTCTGCGACATATAAGTTACGTTACGTTACGTTACGATGTCGGTAGTTTGGGTCGATGACATAGATCAGTTTAGTCCAATTGTGGCCTTGAAAAGAGGTCTGCTTCAGCGCTTCAGCGCCTTTATAAGATGATCATTGTCTCGTACAATGACACGGTCTGCTTCGGGCCTTTACAGGTTCATATCCACTTCTAAGGTTTATGCAGGACATGAAACATAAAGAAAATGGCCATTATATGCAAAAGAAAGGTAAGAGAATATATGACATGATGAGAAGCATATTTGTCACGATGAAGTATACGATTACAAGAATAAGAAGTAAAGTACAAGATGACATGAAAAGTATATGGAAGATGACAAGAAATGAAACTTGTTATGAAGAGTATATATATGAGAAATGATAAGAATCTGTAACTGTTATATGTGTTATATGCATTTGTATAGAAGTGGGGTGACCCTTAATGGAGGTCATCCAGGTGTATTTATTTCCACTAAGCATAAAGCAGCGGTGTTCAATCGGAGTGTGTGTAGGTACGAAGAAGAAACGGAGAGATTCAGGCTGATCCATGTCAATGGAGTCAAAGGCCACACATCAATAGGTGCCCATTGGAAGACCTTTAGGTCTATTTTGTATATGAAATTTTGTAAACTAATGTAAATATTGTAAATGTTGAACACTTCCATATATGGAGCTTGTATATATATTTTGTAATCCGCTGCTACAGAATATAATACAAGTTAATTGTTTAACATTATATGAATGAACTAGCTTAAAGTATTATATGTGAAAAAAAAAAAAAAATGACCCCTCACTTGACACCCTATGCCGAGTTGGGGGCGTCACAGTTTAGTATTGTCAAGGCCCCCTGGTCACCAGGAGCACTACCTTGACTCACAGGATATCCTGTTTTGCTCAGAACAGTTTCTTTCGCCTCCGTGGTGTCACTTGGGTACCTAAGCTCATGGTCCCAGGTTCGATCCCTAGTATCGACTTGGACACCCAAGGAGCGGCTTTTGTTCTAAACGAGGGATGATCTTCTGGCCCGAAGGCACTGTTGTTAAATCCGTCGGACTGTTGCGTCATCACTTTGCGGTTAGGATGTAGCCGATCCAAGGTTGAGGGAGAGGGAGAGGAAGAGGTGGTAGGAGGTCGTAATTAGGCACGGTCGGGTTCCCAGTGGCCAGTGGTTGTGTTGCTAGTCTTTTCCTTTGTTGAGAATTCCATTTTACCCAGACTTCCATACCACATGAGTTTTCCACACCACCCTCTCTTACTTTCATACCACCTGCGTATTCCACACCATCCCTAGAGACTTCCCCTCCATATGTCATCCCACCATTATCACCTACATCTTCGGCCTTAGATGCCACATTACCATCTACGACATCACATACATCATTGCCTCCCATCAATGAGACCATGATTAACCTTGTTCCAAACTTGGGTGCATGCCCACCTAGGCGACCTCGCGCTCCACGTACACACCTAGTCGTTCCGCCATCAGCTCCCAAAACTCCCTTAGCTCCCTCGACTCCTTCAACTCCATCAGATCCATTTGAGAATGCACATGCCCCTACAGATCATCTGGCTATGTATTATAGGTGTCTTAAGATAAAGCCTCTATCATGTGAGACTCATTGATGTCTATTTATATTTGTATATATTGTTATTTGTATTACATTGTGTATATATTTATATGATTTGGTTTATATATGAAATGATCAATTGTTGTGGATTGGTTGTCATTTCGATCCACTTAGAATGAAAGTTGGTTAATTTGGATGAAATGTTGGTAATGCATTGATGTGTATTGGTTTTTATTTTGATGTAATTAGGTTGGTTTGAATGAAAGTTGGTTAATTTGGATGAGATTTTTGTAATACAGGTGATGTGTATTGGTTGTCATTTCGATGCAATTAGGTTGATTTGGATGAAAGTTGGTTAATTTGGATGAATTGTTTGTAATGCAGGTGATGTTAATTGGTTTTATTTTTAGATAAATGTTATAGGTTGTAATTTAGGCAATTATTTGTAACTTAAAATTCACATTCTAACAAAAAAAGCAATGCCACAGTCATTGACTGATGAGTATGAAACTCATATAACTTTAAGTTCGTTTTTGCATACTTATTTGAGGCCTTATTGCTTAATTTAATGCAAAATTATGGAATCTTAACCAAAATTACTATTTTGCATGAATTAATATCAAAAGAAGCAAAAAGAAAAGAAAAAAAAAGAAAAGAAAAAGTGCTTAATTGACTAAGGCATGAAGCAAGGAAGGTCGTGACATCTCAACATATATCGCGACATAACAGAATGCCAAATGACATAAGTTATGTCGTGACTTTGCAACTTATATTGCCACATAACAGAGGATCAGGTGGCAAAAGTTGTGTTGCGACATTGAAACTTATGTCTCAACACAAGTGTGAAGAGTCTTTGGAGAAAAAAACTGAACAATGTCGTGACACTCACAAATTTGTTGCGACATTCATCCAAAAGGAGTGTCAAGCATAAATGTCACAACAATATCACGACACCCTTGAAGACCAACCAGTAACTCACAGTGTTGCGACAAATGTATTGGTATTGTGACATTCATTCCAAATGTCAACAGTTATACATCAGGAGGACAGTGTCACGATAGACCTTAAAGACATAAGATTGGAAGGAAAGGTCACAACAATCAAATTAATGTCGCGACATAAGATTCTGACATTGTAATTTTTGGAATTCAATGCCATAGTCGATAAACTATGACATTGACTAAAAAAAATTCTGACATTAACTAAAAACAATTATAATGTCATAGTCTGGCTAGCTGCGACATTAGTTTAAAAAAAATTCTGATGCCGCGATATCTTAAACGTGGTTAAACGTCTTAGTTTAGGACATTTTGATTTCGACTTATTTAATAGTTTTTTAAAATATCATATCTTTGTCCAAAACTCATATATATATATATATTGGAGTTGAATTCGAAAACGTATGGAAAAAGTTTTGGACCTTTCAATTTACTCACACAAGTGGATTTGGAATGGGGATCGCAAAGATCCAACTTCATTACACAGTATCCAGGGTTCCCACTCCCGAATGGAATGTCGCCGCCGTCCATAAACGAGTCCTCTTGTGAGAGATTCTCCACCAAACATGCACTGAGCGTTCCCCCCACTTCAAGCAACCCATGGCAATCGGCAAATTTGCATCCTTAAATTTGATCAATTTTTCACCGGCGGAGATTTCACTGGACGTTCCCTCTCCCAGTCCTCTTCAATTCCCGATTACAATTAATCCTCGAACATCCCTTAAATCCTAACATTAAACCCTAATTTTTCTGTTAAACCCTCAACCCCTAAATAATGAGAATAATGATAATTGAAAAAAAAAACATCCAAAATTTCAATTTATAAGTCACACTAAGCCGATACCCAAATTGCAAAAGAGTTGAAATTCGCCAAAAAATTGAAAGATAATACTGCAGTGGCCCAGAAAACCATTCGATTGAATAAGACCCAAGATATTCCAGAACCCGAAGATAAGGATTTATGGGGTTCTGCATTGAATCCTGAGTAAATGCACGGTTGCAAGGAGCGCTACCTCCTACAACCCCAGTCAAATCAAATTAAAGAACCTTGCTTTGATACCATGATAAAACTAAGAAACTGAAATTCTTATTGGAATAAATAATCCTTATAAAAATTACATAACAAATGCTGTATAAACTTACTAAAATAATCCCTATCTACAGTACAAAATCTAAAGTGCTAAGAATAAAACTTACCAAAATAGAAAAAAATCCCTACAAATAATAGAAATATTTTATATTTTATAATATAATATAATATAATTTAACATTATATAATATTTAAACATGAAAACATATTAAGAATGGAATAAAACTTATAGAGTAATATTAATATATATGATATTATATATAATAAATTTTTGTTAAACTTTTACACACAACCAGCTGGTATAGCAGTGGTGGAGCACTACCACATATAATCTCTAGTTCGAGTCAAAGGTGTGAAGTTGGAGTTTTGTTTCATATTAACCCATTCATAATATGAATCCGAAGTGGTGAAAATAAGGCCCGTTTAGTTCCACGAAAATTTTTATTCATCACGAGGAAATTCGAGAATATGAAAATTTTATTATATTAATCTTTAGTTTTCATTTTCGGAAAATACGTTTCGTGCTTGAATTTGGTTGAAAATCGTTTTCATTTTGACCATTTGGTTCAATTTAATTAACGAGAGCGGCACTGCACTTGTTTGATTAAATATATAAAATGTTGAAAATAGTGAATTGTTTAACTGTTTTGAAAATTTGTTTCGTCTTATTCGTAACCGCGTTTTCCTTGTTTTCGAAAAATTTGAATAGAGAAAACAGAAAATTTTCTACCTACTAAACAGGGCCTAAGCAACTTTATGAATCCGATATCGCTTTAATTGTTCCAATCATGAGATTCAATTTTTTTTTTTTCCATTTATTCATTTTGTATATTGTTATTACATATATTATATTTTTACAAGGATTTGAGCCTAAATTTGGTATACATTCCACATCTTTTTACTATTTAAGCCCGGGTATAAGATTCACTACATTTAATATACCTGCATTTTTTCAAATTACCTCACTATGTCTTTATTTATATAGAAACAAATCTCTAACTTTTCTCAATGCATGTCCATTTTTTTTTGAGAAAAATACATGTATTACAAATAAATAAAATAATTACTAATTTAAAAAATTGGAGTCTTTTTTTTTTTTTTTTTTAATATTTTCATGAATAGAAACTCACTTTTTCCCAAAATTTGCTTCCTATCCATTTATTTATTTTTCAAATAAAATTTAATATGAAAAGTGTGGTTGGTTTAGCTTATTGGGAGAGCTCATAATTGATTCACCAAAATAAGCTTTTATAGGCAGGTTGTTTGATAAAGATTCCTAATCAGCCACTAATAGCTTATAATGGGTACATAATATTTTTTATGGTTATAAATAATATTTGTTGACACTAAAAATAATTTTTTTGCCGAAATGGTTGTTGAATGGGTCGAATAGAAATTTCAAGCTCAAATCGTGCAAACTTGACTCGATCAGATAAAGCCCCGACTCAAGAAGATGTCGGTCAAAGTTTATTTCTCAAAGCCTAATAGTTATGTTTCTAGCCCAATGGAATTTTTAAATTGAAGGAAATTGTCAAATGGAGTATCTGTAGGAAATGTTGGAGGGAAAGACACGTGGAAGAACAACTATGCAGAGAGGCTGAAGATTTAGCAAGCCAAGATAATGGAAAAAGTCAAGGACACATGTAAATGTGAGATCAAAGGACTATAAGATGTGAGGAAGTTATAGAAAGAGTGTTTCCTAAGCAAATATGGGTTGGTGCAGTTTCTTTAA
This sequence comes from Tetrastigma voinierianum, assembly GCA_016808115.1. Classification (NCBI taxonomy): domain Eukaryota; kingdom Viridiplantae; phylum Streptophyta; class Magnoliopsida; order Vitales; family Vitaceae; genus Tetrastigma; species Tetrastigma voinierianum. The sequence continues at coordinate 187,103 of JAEQBH010004118.1, forward strand.
TGGAAAATGGGGAAAAGCAGTTTCTCTAGGGAAGGAATTCATGGTAGCGTAGTAGAGAGTGGGACTGCGGTTGAGGAAAAATGTGAAGAAGAAGAAGAACGTGGGTAGTCACTGAACCTCATAAAGGGGAATCAAGCCTTGGAGCAAGGGCCAGATGATTGAGGCAACAAAGCAGTAAGAGCATTTCAATATTTTTACAAGTTCAGCAGTTGTCTTTTCCATATTCTTAGCTTAATTTTATATGTTTTTCTTTCCAAGCATTTTATTACTTTAAAGCTTTCTTGCTTCAACATTTGATTTTCAGTCCAATTCTATTATGAAATATGCTATTTTTTAAGAGAGTCTGTTAAGTTTCCTCTTAGCTGTCAATTCAGTCTATGCAATCTAATTTTCAAGGCATTTTTCCTCTTAGAATCTAGGGAACTGTCAAGGGAACTAGGGGATCCATTTTGCGCTTTGGCAGAAGTTAGATTTTGGCAATAGTTTAAGTTTGGAAATATTATAATTTCCTGTCATGCCCACACATTCACCAATTTCCGTGCTTTTTGTATGTTATGGTGAATTCCATTAGAAAATCCATAAAAAACATATTTTTAGCACCCCCGGTGGGACCTAATTTTTGTTGAAAAATGCCACTAAGTGGGAGTAAGACAAGCGTAAGTCTACGGACTCGAGGATCTGATGTTGCAGAAGCATCATAGGAAGGAAGAGTTCTAGCCTTGGTGGAACATATAGAAAACCTAATGAATTCTCTAGTGCGACAGTAGAGATCATCCCGAGCAACCCTATTGAACAAGTAGAAGGAAGGGGTGCTTAGGTAATGTGAATTAGCCTATTCTTTCTCTAATAATTCTAACAAATTTCAGGCTCTCATGCAAGAAATAAAGAGCCAGCGAGTGATCATGATTGCCTTTATGGAAGAAATGAAGCAACAATCTCAATCCATCCTAAAGAACCTTGGAGAAAGGGGGTAACCAAGGCAGGAAGTTACTTCTAAGCCTAAAAGACAATTTTCTAATGAACTTGAGGGGTAGCATTCTAAGAACCTCCCGAGGAAAGTTTGGTGATTTTCATCTCTCACCTAAGCAAGTAGAGGCTAGATACCTTCCTTCCCCGATAGGAGAGATGGTGGTACTGCGGAGGCGTAGCGGAGAAGACCTAGCATTAGTTAGAACCACGACCCTTAGAGAGTTTTTGCTTAGACTAATCCCACTTACATAACTTAGAGCATATGAAGGGGGCTTTTCTTTTAATGGAGGCCCGAGGGCATCATGCAGCCGCCTGTAGGAGTGAATGGCAACAAGGGACAACAAGTTCAACAAGTTCCTGTATAGCCTTTTAGGCAACCAGCCCTAGTACCAGATTTAGGATCAATTAGAGAGGCGGTGCAGGAGTTATATGGGTTAGGCTTTAAGCAAATTGGTTGCCTGGAGTTTTACAAACCTTATCTAGAAATGATAGACAAGGAGAACCCCTACCTAAGGGGGTACAGGATCCCTGATTTCTCCTTGTTCTCTGGAGAAGATGGTCAATCCACTATGGAGCATGTTGCTAGATTCACTGTGCAATGTGAGGAGTTGGCTAACTATGAGAATTTATATCATTTTAAGTTTTGATTGTCTTCTAACTCTTTGCATGTTCCACACTCAGTTCTTCAAGGTTGAGCCTAAAGTGTGCATTGCAGAGACAGAGTACGTGAAAATGGCCTAAAGAGGTTTGGACATTGAGTTGAGGAAAAAAATTCAAAGGTATGAATTTAGAGATTTTTATGAACTTGCAACTAAGGTTGCAGAATATGAGGCTGTCAAGGAAGAAAGTTCTTGGAGGAAAGAAGTTGAGTGGGAACCTATTGTCCAAGAGGTGTTCGGGAGGTGGCAGTCGTGGATCCATTTACTATAAGGACATTCACACATCCTTTTTTGGTGAAAAAGGCACGTTTATGGAAGAGCCTGGAAAATTGTTGCACGGTCGATAGACTTTTGAGGCGCAAATACGGAGGAAATGTTGATTTCGGGTGAAAGAAAAATTCATTACCTTCCCTAAAGATCACTGGATCCCCAGCAAGGATGAATTAAGGGGAAAGACTTATTGTAAGTACCACAATTCATAGAACCACACTACTAATACAAGTTGGGGTTTTAGAAATGTCATACAAGGTAGAATCAACAAAGGGATACTCAAGTTCCTTGACAAAAAAGAGGCTATGGCAATCGATGAGGATCCTTTCCCTGATGGCCTTAATGTGCTGTGCCGACCTAAGGCATTGATAGAATCAGAAGGCGGGGAAAACTCTCGAAAAGGTATGGGTCCTAAATATTCTCTTGTTTTGTGTTGATAAGTTGAAAAATGAGTGGTCTGCAGTGTGTACAAATCCTCCATCAGGGAGAAATTCAGTGAAGGGGATATAGCAGGGAACAGAGCAGCATAACTGATTCTCCAAGGAAAGGAGACTTTCTCTAAAAGGCTAGATGAACTCCCCATGAGATGGGTTCGTTCCACCTAGAGAAAAGGCTACAGAAAGGCCCACCCCTCCATAAGGTAGGTTCATTGCTCCAAGGGAGAATGATGCAAGTAGGTTCAAAGAATGTTCCTCAAGAAACAGAGCTTTTTCCCCAAGGGTAAGTTCACCCCACCAAAATGACAAAGCTGTAGAGAAAGTTATTATTTCAAAGAAGAAGACAAACAAGCTTGCTTTTCCAAGAGAGAGAGTTGAGGTTAGATTTCCAAGAGGTGGATATGGAGATAGAGTTGTTCCTTTGCGTAAAAGAAGGTTTTTGCTAGAGGATATAATCACTCCTCCAAAGGGTAGATTCTTTTCCCCAAGAGAGAAGATTGAAGACAACTTCAATTCTTCAAGGGAGAAGGCACGGGAAGGACATGTTCATCCAGTCAGGCCTGTTTTTCCAAGAGGTGGATCAAGTTCTCCAAGGTATAGAATGATGTCTCCCAAGGACAAATTCACTTCTCCAAAAGATATGGTGGGAAACAAACCTGTTTTTTCAAAGGAGAGGGTTGTAGAGATGGAAAGGCCTATGAGGTCTATCATTCCTCCTATGGTTTCTCCTGGTCAAAGGTGGCATGTGGTACAACACAAAATTTCATAAAGTCTTTCGGGACTCGGGGAAGATGAGGATGTAGAGAGCGAAAATGGGCGATAGAGGCGACTCATTGATGTACTTGATAAAGCGCTCTTAGAGGAGGTATGGAATTAGAAAGTGAAAGAAGGAATGGTTCCTAGCTTGGAAAAAACAAAGCTTGGGAGGAAAGCTACTGAGGATATGGAGTCGATGAGTAGTGTAGATGAAGTAATGGACTCGAAGGCCTTATTGATAGGTGAAATCCCTATTTCTTTAAATTGTTCCATTGTTTCTTTAACATTGCCAACTATTTTCAGATCAACAAAGGCAAAGGAAGACCTAGTGGAGGTAGAAATGAAGCACCATACAATAGAGAAAGATGAGGGCCAAGGTGGGGTCACCATAGAATCCTCTGAAGAATGCAAACCCTAGAAGGTCATACTTGAGAAAACCTCTATGGAAATGATAAGGCACATAAAGCCTTTGTGCGTAGAGCCATCTTATTAAGCGATTTGGTCTCTAAGATGCGATAGATAATGGATTAGTGGTAAATGTAATGCCATTGAGGATGCTGAGAGCTTTGGGAAGGAGCATTAGTGATCTGATAGAAACAGAGGTGGCTATGTTTGCCTTTATTGGAGAAGTATCCAAGACCCTGGGGATACTACCTATATATATCACAATTGGCAACAAAACTTCATTATATGCCTTTTTTGTGATAAACTCCCTTACCAAATTACAACATTTTGCTAGGGAGGAATTTGAGATTCATGCCAAATGGTGTGTGTGATCCTCTCTTCACGAGTTCTTACTATTTAGGAAGGGTAATGAAATTGGAGTTAGTGTGAGGCTTGGATAAACGACCTTCATGGTGGCTCTGAGCTCTGTGGAAGCTAGGTATTATGATCAGGAATTCGATCCGATCAAGTTCACTAGCAGAAGGAAAGATGGGGTTCCAAGGAAAGCATACATGGACTCAAATGGCTTTATGGAAATTGAGAGGCGGTCGAGCTCTAAGGTGACTATGTCGTGCCTTACATGTCGGCAGTGGATCCCGATCATTGAGGAGATCGTGATGGCGATTCTTACTCAAAGGAAGAGCGTGGCGCAGCGCCTTATTCAAAATGAAAATGCAGTAGACTATGGAAAGGATTGAAGAAGAGCGCCTCTTGGGACACTTGTGAGGCTAAGATGAATTTTGAAAAGGATGTATATGAAGAAGATGAAGAAATACAGATGGAGGATTTAGAGCAAGCGCCTCCTATGTTCGAAGACACATAACCTCAAGTACACGACCGAGTGAGTGAACCTCATGGTAATGGAGGAGCCAGAGGATTACTTATATTAGTTCCTTCTTTGCCTTTTCGACTTGAGAAGGAATTATTCTTGTCTCTGAGGAGTTCAAAGGCAGTTTGCTTAGAATTATGATGAGATGCGGGGTTGGAATGAGAAGCGGTGGAACACCACTTACCTATCAAGAATTCGGATTCCACCTTTCAACAATCACCCGAAGAATGTCAAGGAGGTAGAGTTGAAGGTGAAGAGGAGGTTAAAGCTTTTTAAAGGCCTTGAATTCATCAAATCTACAAGGTATGTACGTGGTTGGCAGAAACATTTTCCTTGTGATGAAGAAGAATGGGAAACTTAGAGTTTGTGTAGACTTTAGGGATTTAAATGTTGTCACTCCTAAAGTCATGTATGTAATGTCTATTGCTGACATGTTAGTTGACCCCACTACAAATAATGAGTTATTGTCCTTTATGGATGGTTTCTTTGGAATCATAGCAATCCTAGTAAGTTGTTGATGATATCTGGCACTTCAAATGTCACGGTTCCTTAGGAATGTTTGAATGGTTGGTCATGTTGTTTAGTTTGAAGAAGAATCGCAGGTGCAACACCCAAAGAATATGAATGTCATCTTTCATGACAATTTAGTCCACCACATGGAGATTTATATTGATGACATTGTGGTTAAATCTAAGAAGGTTGTTGAAAATGTGAATCATTTAAGGAAAAGTTTTGAAAGGATGAGACTCCATCAACTAAAACTCAATCCACTAAAATGTGCTTTTGAAGTTCAAGACGGAAATTTTTTAGGGTTTCTAGTTCACCAAAGAGGAGTAGAAAGTAGATCAAAACAAAGCCAAGGCCGTAGTTTTAGCCAAGGCTCCTCAAAATAAGAAAGAACTTCAAAAGTTCTTAGGTTAGGTGAACTATTTAAGGAGGTTCATTTCTAATTTGTGAGGAAGCTAGGTATTTCTCTACGACCTAATCAAGCTTAAATATGTGGAAAGTTTAAATGAGAGGAACAACACCATGCATCTTTTGATGGAATCAAAGCTACCTTTATCGCCCCTTGTTTTAATGCCTTTCTAGAGATTGACCGTAGCTCTCTCTCAGTTTAGAGAAAAGAGTCTATAGGATGCTTCTAACACAGAAATATCTTTGAAGTCCATGAGCAGGTTGTTTACTATTTGAGTAGGGTCCTAAATTCAGCATAAACAAGGTATACACCCATTGAGAAGTTGTGTTTACCCCTATACTTTGCATGTACAAAATTGAGACATTACTGTAAAGAGACCAAAAGACATATACAAATTTATGACACTATTACCAAAGGACTATTGTCTAATCCCCGGCAACGGCGCCATAAAACTTGTTCACCAAACCATAACACATGTACAAATCTTTGACACTATTACCAAGGACTATTATCTAATCCCGACAACTTGGCCATCAAAAACTTGTTAAGCAGACCCGAAGAACACCTGCAGGTTGTGTCCTTTATTGCAAAGGACTATTATCTAATCCCAGTGGCATCAAAAACTTGTTGATATTATAATATATAAACCACCAATCTCTTAGAGTAAATCATTTTCAAAGTTTGGTTTTAGTCGATATTAAGTGCACGAATTAGACAAGTAATAAAATGGATTTAAGTCCGGATATCGATCCCTGAAGTCTCAAAGAATTTTAAATCAATACGACTACTCAATTTCCATACTATTTGGACCACAAAATGATAGTAGGATCCGACATTAAGGTCTTTGGAAAATTAAGCGAACAAAAGAAAATAGTGAACTAACCAACAAGCTAGGAGAATAAGAATAAAGAATAATGAATTTCTAATAAAGAAATGAATCTTGAATGAGTTATCCTCGGAAGACACATTAATAGAAAGCGGTTATAGTGAACTATCGATTCCTCGTAGTTAGTGCGATGAAATTTCTTGATTATCTCAAGTTTCAAAATCTTTGTCAAGGCGTTGTAGATGCGGTGGATCTCTCCCACCTCCACATTTCATTATCTAATTTATGACTGATTCTCTCGGAATCTGAGATTAGATAACTACTTTTAAGGGACTTCATATCTGGGTATTTTTCTTTTGCAATACTTCATACCCATTTATGAATTTATGAAGCATAGCTCCCAAGTTATCGGTCAAGCAAGGATACTTACAGCTTCAGTGCTCCTCCTCTCGAAATTAGAATAGATCCAACCTTTCCTTGATTAGATCCACCCGGCTAACACGGGATTGGCCTACGCTATCAGATTGAGGTGAACTCTTTGCTTGTTTAAATAGATAACTCATTCAACTCGTTCTTGATTTCAAGTGAGGAAAGTTTATCTAGAGTGAACTTACAAAGCTCAAAAAGATCCCTAATAAGCGAGGTTGAAGTATACAAAGAAATGTACAGTCTCGGGAATGTCTTCCTGTGTCACTCGAGGACCTCCTTGAAATCGGAAGCGATAGCCCATGAAAATCTTAGCGAGGTATAAGAGCGATATTGAGATCTAGACAATAAACCCAAAACCGGTAATTCATTAGCGAAGAATTAACAAAATTCTTCCGGAAGCGACTACGGGAAAGATAAATTCGACTATATGTTCGCAATGGAAGGTGGATTCTCAAATTCTTGAATTACACGTCTGGCCGTTCTCGATCATAGAATCTTGCAATTTGAAGCTGAAACAATCGAATTCGAAATTTGTGCGGGCTTCAAACATTTGAATTAGTAATTTGAAAGAAATTGAAATGTCGACGGCTCAAGCGATAACATCCAGATCCAGAAAATACAACGAAAATAAAAAAATGAGAACAGAATCTGCTCTAAAATGACGGAAAATGAGAAAAATAAAAGAAAAGAAAAGAAAAATAAAGAAAATGAGCTTTCAGCTATCCAGACCTCTCGTCTACGTGGCCATATTGCTTTAATGAAATTTGGATAATTTGCATTTATAGGGTTCCTCAATTGGGCCTAATCGATGTAACTGTTGTAATGGTTTTCAAAATGGTTTGGCTGATTCCTTTGTTCAGAGTCGCGACCGGTTTCCTTACAATATTGACATCATCGATGTCGCGACATCAATCTCACGTCGTGACATCAACTTGCTCTATGTAAGCATGATTTGGTCATTCTTGATGTCGCGACATCAATATCTTGTTGCGACATCTTCTCACGTCTTGGCAGGTTTCAATTGTTCTCTCCTGATGTCGCGACGTCAATATCTTGTCGCGACATCAGCTCATTTCATCTGCAGTCTTCAACTGATGTCTTCGGATGTCGCGACATCAATCTCTTGTCGCGACATCATCTTATGGAACTGTAGGCTTCAACTGGTCGCTCCTGATGTCGCGACGTCGATATCTTGTCGCGACATCTCTTCACGTCTTTGCAGCTTTGATCACAGTGCGTTTCACGATGTCCGCGACGCCGATATCTTGTCAGCGACCTCACTTCGCTGAAGCTTCGCACCTTCAAGCGAAGCGAGTGCAGTTAGCCGGCGACTTAGATCTCGTAATCAGCGACATCGGCTTATGGCTTCGCGGTCTTCTCTTGATGGTTTTGATGTCGTGACTTGACCGCGTGGTGGCATCATCGATGTCAGCGACATCGATCTCACGTCGCGACATCAACTTAGTTTCTCTTGGGCTTTCAAGCGGATTTGCTCGATCGCCATGACCTCGATCCGCGTCGCGACGCCGACGCTAGAAATCTTTGCAGTCTTTAACGATAATGGCGGATGTCGCTGACATCAATATATTATCGCGACTTTGATTTATGACTACGTAGCTTTGAGCTGTGGCTCTTGATGTCCACGACTTCCTCTCCGTCATGACGTCGGCTCATTTCCTTGCACGGCTTTCTCAGAAGCGGTCTCAAGTCGTGACCTCGATATCTTGTTATCCATGTCACGACTACGAATCGAATTTCCTTCGAATTTCACGATGTAAAGCCTCATGGCTGAGCTGTGTAAACTATTTGCATCAATATTTCGGCCCGGTTCTTTTCATTTACGCTGCCAATTGGTACACTTTTATTCCCTTATTTGCATTTTTTTACTGCTTTCTTCTTTCTTCCATTTTACGCTAATAACGGATGGGTGAGTTCCTTCATATTTACGCAAGTAATTGTCTCTTTTTATATGAAAATTAAGCAGAAAAATGGACTAAAAATAGATGACTTTTAAGCTCATCAATTACTTGATCAAGTCTCAAGTGTATGTGGTCTCCCAAACCGACTTGATGAAATACATGCTCAGTCGATCCTTAATCATTGGACGAATTAGGAAATGATCACTTGCTTTGTCAGAATTCACCTTGGTCTATTTTCTATAGAAATCAATCAAGGGGCAAGCTTTAGCTAACTTTATGGTTGATCATCCTTCATTAGAAATCAAACCAGAAAAAGATGTAAAACTCGGGAAAATTTTAATTTTTATGAAAAATGGCAAAAACAGTAAAATTGCTGAAATGGTTCAGGGAAGCATGAATTTTTTTTTAAATGTCGAATATTCACGTTTTCGAGCGTCGCGTGTCAGTGGTTAAAAACTTCATTTTTGAGAAGAAATCTTGAAAAGGAAAAATAAATCAAGTAAAGTTCATTTAAAATAAATTGAACTTGAGCCAGGGACCGAGGAAATAAATTGTTCCGGGGCGAAAACGGACAGGAATGAGTAATGGACACATGATACGATGTGGGCCATGTCTCTAAACTTAAATTAAGTTAAACCAAGGTTAAAAAATTAGTTTTGGGCAAAAAATGAGGGTATTTTTGCTGGGAGGAAAACGTGAGAGGAGAAAAGAGAGAGAGCTCCAACTTCTCTCTACGATCTATGGAGATCGGTTGGTCGGAATTCGTCGGGCTAAGAACGAAAGTTCATCTACTCGACAAGGGCTACGCGTGGGTACCAAAAACACGGGATTTCGCCGATGATTCAAGCAAGAAGTTCGGGAAATCAAAGGTATTGGGTTTAGGAAGTGTCCACTGGACTTCCTAGAGTTTCTTCTACGCTCCCCAGAGTGGGGATTCTTCTACTTTTGGTTTTACTTCTAGCCTTTGGGCTATTGTTTTTGAGTTGATTTTGGAATTGTGTTGTGCCATGTTAATGGCATAGGATGGGTTTATAGCCGGTTTAAAAGGGCTGCTATTGGAGCGAATTTGGGTTGAAAATAGCATTCATTGAGTTTCTTAGTCTTTACAGCCCTTGAGGCAGTATTTGCTTGAATTAGTAGCGATAGTGGCTCTGGTATACTCCAACTTCGGACTACCATATCTTTCTCGTCCGAACTCCGATTCGCTCATTTTTTGACTCTATGAAAGCTCTCTGAGTTTAGAATCTAGCCATATGCCAGTGATAAGCATTTGGTGCTCACATCATTTTCGAAATTTTAATCATAACACCAAGTGTACTAATTGCATGGCATGACATGCTTGTTGATATGTGTGTTAATATATTAACATGTGATGAATTGTATGTGTAAACATGGCATGTTGTAGGCTATTTTGTGGACATGTTATGTCGTAATTTAGCCTAGAGGATAAAGTACTTCATTACTTGACTAAGTAATGAGTTGTATGTGATGTTGATATATGCTTGTGTGATATATTGACATGAATGAATTAATGTAGGGAAATTATATGCATATTTGATATAATTGCCTAGGATGCATTGCATATGCACGGGGACATCGCATTAAATGGGTGTGAGTGCATGTTTAATGAATCGACACTGCATTTGGTGTTTGATTGGGTGGGCTCGGTTAAATGGGACAACGTCTAAGAGAGTCTCACGGTTTTATACATGATAAATAAAATATGTGCCGAGTATCAGCAAGAAGGGATAAATCCCCCCTCGGGTGAAAAAACTTCGTAATTATGGTCGAGACATAGTCCTCGACGGTGAAGGCCGTAAAAGTGTAAAGGTTTGTAAGACCAGCGGTGGGAACTCAAACAAAATCAAGCTACCTATAAAGCACAAAGGATTTTGAATATAAAATGATCATTGTGATGTATCATCCAAAAATGATACATCCAAAAGGATTTTGAAAATGATAATTGGATGTCATCCAGAATGACAATTTTTCACACTGGCATAAACATGTGTGAAGTCGATGAGGACTAGGGGACATGGGGCGTGATGGAGTCGTCTCGTTTAAGCTGGCATGCTTAAGTTCCATGTAGAATTGGCATATTCTTCCATTAGAATGAAGTAGTGCTGTGTATTATTGTGTGAAAATGACATTGCATGTGCATAGTTGGAGTAGCCCTTGTAGAAGTTATCCTTCTTGGGCATTTCTCGCGCGTCATGGGACCCCCTTTCGGTCACGGGTTATGTCTGACGGTGACCCTCGTGGGATGCAGGTGTGAAGAAAGCCAAATTGTGGCTTTGAGAAACCTTTTTGTAAAAAAAAAAAAAAAAACTAGATTTTACATGTAATGTTTTGTATATAAGAGTGTTGTAATTAAACTCTTGAGGACTATGGTAATTAGTCCTGTATATTCTGTAGTGTGGATGAGTGGGCCTGGTTAGGCCACTTTCACTCATAATTGGACCCAATGAGGTCATTGTATTATATTGGACCATGTTGCCAGGTTTTTTGTACATGTTGTATTTTGGGTAGAGCTCCTCGTACAAAGGAAACTCTGTCCAATTTTTGTTAAATCATGGGTCTCGAAATATGGGACACGGTGGTGTGGTGTCGGGTTATCTGACATCCACGAGTCTTCCGCGGGTTGACGGGTTGTCAACGGACCTTGGGTTTTGAGGCGTCACAAAAGATGTGGAATTAGGGATATATGAAGTAGAAAGGCGGCCTTAGGTTCTTAAGTTCGATGGCTTTAGCACGGAGAATTCTGCTAGAGCTGGGATAGTAATCATCTCACCAAAAGGGATAAAGACTACCCTATCTTTCAAGCACGGCCTTAAATTACTCAATGATGACTGAATATGAGGCTTTGGTAGTTCGGTTTTTGGAGATCTTGTTTGGAACTTGGAGGGCAAAGTCTAATCTTTAGAAAGGAAGACACACAGCTTCCGCGGCAGAAGGCATTCAGGGCTGAACAATTCGCATTTTAGCCCTTTTCACCAGACAAATCCAACTCCAAACAAAAACAAACTCAAAGCCCAGCCTCAAAGCCAATTCAAACCAGCAAACCTACCTTCAAAAAGAGTTAGGGATTTATTTTTCCTAACCTTAATTATCTTGAAAGCTTCGACCTAGCTTCCTTTTTCTTCCTCTTCTTCTCTTCTTTACATGAACAAACAGAGTTCCACTCAAATGGAGAAAGCAACAGAATGGATTCTTCTCCTTAAAGCTAGGATACCTAACTCCTAAGCCCCAAAAATGGAGAATTCCCATTCTAAAGACAAGTTTGTTGTCTTAACCCCTTTTTGACTTAAATTCTTAGCTCTTGTTATTTAGTTCTCCAATTTCATTCAATTTTAACAATTAACTTATTAATATTCTACAATGGCATACTAACTTCTTATCTTATGTCTTTTGAGTCCTTAATTGTCAATTTACCAGTTTACCTTTTTCATACTTAGCACTTAAATTTCCAAAAAATACAAATTTGACTTCCATTATACCCTAAACATGTCATAAAACTGCTAGGGTATAATTTGGGGTGTTATAGGTCCCTTATAGGGTGAAACATAGAACTTCGTCCTATTGAAAGGGGAATTGTACAAAAAGAGACTTGATGAGTTACTACTTAGATGCCTATCCTTCCTGGACAGTATGGAAGTAATGAAGCAAGTTCATGAAGGGGTCTATAGAGCCTATCAAGCTGGGATAAAAATATGATGGCTGATTAGAAGACATGACTATTTTTAGCCAACCATCCTAAGTGGCTGCATCAATTACTCCAAGGGTTGCCAACAATGCCAAAAGTATGGCAGCATACAGAGGATACCTGCTATGAAACTCTACTCAATTGTGAAACCATGGCCTTCCAGAGGATGGCCTATGGACTTAATTGGGAAAATCTACCCAGTTTCATCAAAGGGACACAACTTCATCTTAGTTGCTACAGACTACTTCACTAAATGGGTGGATGCCAAGTGCTTGAAGGAGTAGAGCGGAAGGATGAATCTAGTCGTCGAGGAACATATCATTCATAGATTTGAAATTCCTCGGTATGTTACCTGTGGGCAAGGCACTATGTTCACTAGGGATGAAATGTCTTATTTTGCCAAGGACTATGTCATTCAACTCATCATATCCACTCCCTTTTATGCCCAAGAAAATGAGAAGGCAGAACATAAGCTTATAATAAGATGTTGATAAGTTGAATCTTTGGAGGATAATCCACAGAGATTAGCCTGAAATTTTATACGAGACCTTATGGGCTTATAGAACTTCTCAAGAGGTTCAATAGGTAGAGATCCTTACTTTCACAAGCTAACGACCTTGATGTAGTGCTTCCAATGGAGGTGGTAGTTCATTTTCTAAGGGTATATAAGAAGAATGGCCTTAATCCTTAAGAATATAGTGAGGCCATGATGATGGAACTTGAGGCATTGGATGGGAAGAGATTATAGAATTAACAGAGCACCTCTCATGATCGGAAAAAGAGGTGGCTCGAGCCAATAACAAACAGGTTAGAAGAAAGAGTTTTGAAAAAGGGGAGCTCGTTTGGAAGGTGGTGCTGCCCATCGGTTCTAAGGAACCGGAAAATTGGGAAATGGTCTCTAGCTAGGAGGGACCCATTCAAGGTTCTAAATCTTTGGAATGTCCCTCTTGACTATCAAGCCTTGAAGGGGAGCCACACAAAAGGTTCATCAATGGAAAGTACCTTAATAAATACTTTCCCACAATGTGGGAAATATTGGACACTACCAAGAAAAACTAAGGTAGGGAATGAGGGAATAACAAGCAAAATAAGTCCCATTGACCACTTTTGGATTGGGGAAACTATTCCTAGTAGTACTTTGAGTGAGAAAGTAGGTTGTTTTGGCTAGTCACTACTCAAACCTTTTGTATTTCTCAATGACATACTTTTTATACTCTCAATGTCTCATGAATAAATAAAGCAAGTCTTCTAACCTCTTTAAAATGGGGGGAAAGTATGTACCAACTTATGGGTTGAAAGGAAAGTAGGCTTTTTCTATTGTTCTTGCCAAGCGTAAGAAAGCATGAACAGGTTATCATATTCAGGGATGGAGTCAGTGAGTTATAGTTCAATCAAGTTCTAAACATCAAGTTAGATCAGATTATTAAGGCCTGTAAGTTCCTCGAGGAGAAGTGGTCTCCCAAATTTGTGATGATTGTTGCATAGAAGTATCATACGAGTTTTCAACATGAGATCTTTTGATAACGTCCACATGGCATAGTGTGGGCCAGCAGAGTTTTATCACGAATAATGGCTTTTATCTTGTTTTATGGGTTGGCGTACTACCAAGCTAACACATTACCGTTTTTGTAAGATTGAAGCGGGTTCTGATAATGGTCTCCTGAGCGCTTATGCATTCTTTGTCTTTGTGCCTCAAGGCGTAGTGCCATATCAGTTGTTGCTTTTATTTTCTATGCCCACTTACCAGCTGCTCAGATATCTCAATTCATGAAGTTTGAAGACATGTCAAAGACATCCTCAAGCTAAGGTGGACGGATAATGAGGCTATTCAGCCTCGACTCCACTAAATTGTAGGAAGTGTGCAACGATTCCATGTTCATTTGTTGAAGACTGATATCCTATACATGGGGTGAGGGAAGTGAGACAATGATCAATACACCTAAAGGAAAGAGTTTTGTCTGATTTACCCAGTCAGGATATAAACTACAAAGTGTTCTTCATCTTTACAGTCATATAGGGTACTTAAAGTGAGGTTGACAGCAAACTACCAGGGTCCTCAGCTTCAGGGTCCTTCTTTTCTTGACTCTATGTAACCTAGAGATGGTATAAGTAGGTCTCATGACCATTTGAGGTTGAAAACAAATGCACTAGACATGGGAAGTCCCAACATTGACTATGGTCACTGTTTCATCAACACACATCCTGTTCTAGGATGTACCTTTTGAAAAGGTCCATGAAAACAGATGCTAAGACATAGGGAAAGTTTAACAGTAGGCCTATGGTCATTGATTCATCAACACACATCCTATTATAAGGATGTACCTCTTGCAAAGGTCCGTGAAATAGGTCCCATGGACATATTAAACCTGGGGAAGTAGATACTGATCTTTGATTGGAAAGTTAAAGTAGGTTTGACGATCCCTATTGATCATAAATAAAGGCCTTTCCCTAAGAATGGGCTTGTTGTGTCATCAATTCTCCAAAAGTAGGTTCCATGACCACTTTGGGCTGGAGAAATATGGGATGACCTAGTGATAAAGTGGCTTCTTAGCCATTGTATTCGCCAGCACATTGATTTCTCCAACGGTGTTTTGTTGCCTCTTTGGATTTCTAATAATCTCATGGGTAGGTCCCAAGACAATTTAGGTGTTGGAGAAATAGGTACAAATAGACTGGTTGGATAAACTTCTTGTCAATGGTTTCCTCACATTCATGCTTATCTCCAAAAAGTCCACCTTACACCCTCAATTCCCTAAAGTTGGTCTCTTGACCATGAGTATGAGACGATTCTAAAACTAAGTTTGAGAGCTTGATAAAATTGGCCTTTGGCCACTCATAATAAAAACACAAACTTTCAAGATTCCTATTGATTTCAGAGACTTCTTAACCACATCAAGATTGGAGAAATAGGGGTAGAAATATCCGAGTGAATAAGGAAGGCCTCTAGGCCACTAGGTACACATATTTCCCCAAACAGAGCACCTAGACAAGTTCATGAGAGGGTATCATAATCACTCTAAGATTGAGGAAATAAGCCCTCACGCTGAATTGGAGTAAAGGAAAGTGGGCTTTATGGCCACTACACATTCAAATGCAAGATTTCTCTAAAAAATTGGACTTGTTACACCATAAAATTGCACCAAGTGATAGGTAAACCTCATAACTACTGTGAAGTTGGAAATTTGGTATAAGTGTAGCAGCGCCAATTATCTTACTGGGTTATGCATGTTTAAAATTATAATAAAGTAAGTATATTTTCCAAAATAAAATAAAGCTAAAAAAAAAAGAAAATTTTGGAAACCTGTAATTTGTACAAGATACAAGGGTAAAAGTGGAATTTGTTAAAACGAGATAAAAAGTCATAAAGTAAGAAGTTGAGATGCTATTATAGAAATGACATAAATTGATTTGCAAATACTTGAGAGATGGAGGATCAAGTGTAATAAAGAAAAGTTAAAAATCAAATGGGATAAAGACCATTTAGTCTCTCATTTTGGGGGGAAATGAAAAACACAAATTTGAGGGTGCTGGGGCTCCCTCGTGAAGAGAGAGGAGAAGAGAGAAGAAGAAGGAAGAAGAAGAGGAAGAGGAAGGTATGGATTTTTAGTATGGATGTGACACCTTCTTTGATCAGGCAGGTTGAATTGGGTTAAACCGAGATCCGGGATGCTCCGATGCCAGACTAGGCGTGACACCCCCAACCCCGGCACCGATTGTCGGCGAAAGGTGTCACACACACACACACACACACACACACACACACACACATATATATATATATTTATATATTTTAAACTTATAGCCTCTAAGTTTGTTCATTCATATAATGTTAAACATTTAACTTGTATTATATTCTGTAGCAGCGGATTACAAATTATATACAAGCTCCATAAATGGAAGTGTTCAACATTTACAATATTTACATTGTTTACAAAATAAACAAAATTACATATACAAAATAGACCAAAAGGTCTTCTAGTGGGCACCTAGTGATGTGTGGCCTTTGACTGCTGATGTGGATTGTCATGTTCTCTGGTTTCCTCTTCTGTACCTACACGGATGAAAACACTCGTGTTAAACTTTACGTTTAGTGGGAATTAATACATATGGATGACCTCTACTGAGGGTCTCCACACTTCTATACAAATGCATATACTTATGACATATATAACATTTACATATACTTATCATGTCTCAGTTATATACTTTCTCACAACATGTTTCATTTCTTATCATATTTCTTTCATGTCATCTTGTACTTTACTTCTTGTTGTTGTAACTGTATACTATCATCGCATAGCAGTGTTATGCTTCTCATATCATGTCATATATTCTTTACATTTCATTTGCATTGCGTATCGCATCGTTTTCTTTTATGTTTCGTATGCATAAATACCTTAGAAGGCGGATCTGAGAAAATAAGCGTATGTACCGAGGTCCTATCCTTTGAATACGAGATAGTGATCTCTATCTGTATGCAGAAGAGTATCATCATTTGTCTGAGACAGTGACACATGCCATAATGTGATGACAGGTAGTATATACTTTCGAAGGTAGCATCATTATATGAGACAGTGACCTATGTCATGTAATGATCCAAACGGGATCTATGTCATCGACTCAAACGGGGCCTCGATATTTGTAAGCGTATCTTTTACCCAACATTTGTATCTTCCACTATGGGCATGCTGTCATCCTACACTAGGTTATAGCGGACAATCCATGTGTATTTTATGTTTAGTACATATCTCATATTATGCATGAATAAGTATGATTACCACATATGCTTACTATTTTTTCATGATTTCTGGACCTAATGCGAGCTCCACTTTTATCATGCTATATTCTTGACTCAATGGGCTTTCTATGGAGTCTAAGAACACCTGAAACGGAGTTCAAACGAAGAAGTTATGACCTTCCGAAGTTGGAGGTCACACGTAGTCAAACCCAACCGAGCTGACCTGAACTGACCGAGCTCAGCTAACCTATATAAGCTCACTTATTGTCCTCCACAGGTACATGAATGGATTCTTGACTTAATGGGCTTTCCATGGGTGTAGTACACAAAAGCGGAGTTCGGAAGAAGTTATGACGCCAGGATTAGAGGGTGCACGTGTGGTGTGAGTCAGAAAATTATTTATTTTGTTGCCAGGCGCCGAGTTGAGCCTTTTGTCCGGTGACTAAGCTGACCCTAGTCGAGCTGACTGTCTTAGCCGAGGTGCAGCTGAGCGGGGTCAGCGGCCGGCATCTTTGGCCCATTTTGCACTAGCCGAAAGAACCATAACCCAGGCTCTGAGAGGTTCAATTGAAAAAATTCAAAAGCCTAACATCAAGTTCATTGATGTGGCTACAATTTACCAGAAGGACTCACTGCCAAATTCCCTTTATTTCTTACCCAAAAATCAGTTCTAAGGTCCGGCTAATGCGTGTGATCAAAAATAGGGAAATTTTCTTGGTTCAAATTGCAACCAGACCTTTCCCAAAACACATATATAGGAGCCTTAGAGCTCTTCTCAACTCAACCCTAACAAGAAATGAGTTTGGGAGTTTCCAAACCCAACCCATACACAAAATAGAGGGTTCCAAACCATGTATCTATACTTTCTATACCAAAACTAGACAAATACCATACTAGAATCCATACACAATTCGTAGCATCCATACCTATGATCTTCTTTTCCCTTCCTTCTTTCTTCTCTTCTCTTCTTCTTCTTCTTCCCTTCTCTTCTCTTCTCTCTTATCCGTTTTTGCTCTCCTTTTCTCTAAGACTAAAATGAGATATTTATTTTGGTCTTATCCTCATTTGATCTTATCCCATTTTTATTTCACTTTTTCTCTCTTTTGGAGCATTTTTGACCATCCGATCAAAGTTAGGAAATTTCCTCACTCTTTCCTTCAAGCCATCACAATTTTCTTCCTTATTTCATTTTAATATTTTTCTTTTATTACTCTTTGGTCCTCCAACTCTCTATTACTCTTAATTTAACTTATGCATATTCCTACTTTGGCATAGACTTTACCCTTAACTTTTGTATTAATTCCGGGTTCTTGCTTATTTTATTTTTATCTTTATTTTAAAATATACTTTCACTTTTATTATACCCTAAACATGTTATAAAACTGTTAGGGTATAATTTGGGGTGTTATAATGGAAGTATGGGTTTTTATGGATTAGTTTGGATTTTGTATGGAACTTACTAAGTTTTGTGTAGAACTTGTATGGATGCTATGCTTTTGTGTAGAACTTGTATGGATTTTGAACTTTGGTTTTATTCCTACTTTTGGGCTGATTTTAGGATTGATTGTAGGATGGTTTTATGCCGTGTTTTTGGCATGTTTTGTGCCGTGTTTGTGGCATGTTTTGTGGCCTCAATTGGGAGGATATTGTGGCCGATGGACAAGGGTTGTTTTGGGATGGTTTCGGGTCAAAATGGTGTGTACGAATTTGCCCAGGCTCTACGGCACGTTGTTGTGTGGAAGCCATGCTATTGCGTGGCTGGGCTCAAATTGAAGCCCTCAGTGCCTTGATTGCATGGGTTTCCCTTGTGATAACGTAACACACACCTTCAAGCCTCCAACTTTAAACGGTCATAACTTCTTCGTCCGAACTCCGTTTTGGATGTTCTTGAACTATATGGAAAGCCCTTTGAGTCTAGAATCCATCCATATATAGCTTGATAATATTGAAACTCATATTAAGTCCAGAAATCACGAAAAATAGTAGGCCCATACAGTTACCTTTCATGAATCCTTGTTCATAGGAAACCTTGACTTGGACTGATGCGTAATTTCTTCGTTTGAACTCCGTTTTAGATGTTCTTAGACTCTATGGAAATCCCTTTGAGTCTAGAATCCATCCATATATAGCTTGATGAAATTGGAATAATAGTAAATAGCTCATAAGCATACATGGTAACCATAGTTATTCATGCATATAATGAGATATGAAAAATGCAAAGATACTAATAAATTGTAAATATGGCATATGATTGCCGAATGACAATAATTATTTGGGAATAGAAATGTGCGGGCATAAAATACATGGATTATGCCTTAGTACACGGTAGAGGATAGATGGGCATGCACATTGGAAAAGTAAGTCGCAACATGCGTCAGTTAGCCCGTTTGGAGTCATTATAAAGCCTTCGGGCCCTTATAAATGGTCATTGTCTTGTACAATGATAACGGCGTATACCCGGGCCCTTATAGATGGTCATTGTCTCGCCTGATGATAACGGCGCCTTCGGGCCTTATAGATGTTGTTTCATCTGGTGAGTATAGTGCCTTAGAAGCCCTTATAGTTTCCTTTATCCACTTCTAAGGTTTATGCAGGCATGAAACATAAAACAAATGACTTGAATATGACATATGAAATGATATGATATGATAAGAGAAGCATAGCACCACTATGCGATGACAAGTATATTGTGATAAGAACATGAAGCAAAGTGTAAAATGATAAGAAATGAAACATGGTATGATAAGTAAATATGAAATATGTATAAGCATGTTTAAATGATATGATATGTTAGATATTATGCATGTGTATGAGTGTGATGACCCTTATTCAAGAAGTCATCCATATGTATTAATTCTCACTAAGCATAAACACGAGTGTTTCATCCGTTAGGTGGGAGAAGCGGCTTGAGTCGGACACTCCACATCGTGACAAGGCTGACACACTACTGGGGTGTCCACTAAAGACCTTTTTGGTCTATTTTGTATATGTTTTGTTTTTTGTAAACAATGTAAATATTGTAAATGTTGAATACTTCCATATATGGAGCTTGTATATATTTTATGTCCATTTGCTCTGAGAATATAGTACAAGTTAAATGTTTAACATTATATGAATGATCAAGCTTAAAGTTTATAAGTTTATAAAAAAAAAATAAAAAATGACACCCTCGCTTGACACCGTGTGCCGAGTTAGGGGTGTCATAAGGTGTACTAGTTGGATGAACACAATGGGCTTTTAGCTAATGAGGTCCTATGTGCATATATTTTCCAAGGATTATATAATATGCATAAAGGACAAATTAGGTTCCATAGCTATTCTAAGCTTGGAAGGGGATCTAAGAGCTTAGAGGAGTCAAGTAAAGTAGGCCTTTGGCCACGGTTAAGGAAAATGGGTTTTGGTTTTTATCAAGCCCGTCCTAATCACAATAAATAAATAAAGTAGGCCTTATGACCACCAAATTGAGGGAATATCACGTCCTAAAAGATGTACTGTCCCAACAACAACAATCATTCAAGAATTATTCAAAGTAAATTTTCAACAAATATCCAAAGGTAGGCCTAGTGTCACCTTGGTCCATTAGTTCATCCACATGCAAGAAGGGCATCTGTGCAAATGTTCGTCAAGCACACACATCCAGAGGTAGGCCTAATGCCACCTTGGTCCACTAATGCAATGTCATGGCTATAGTGTACGTGTGTTGATGTCAGTGATTTTCCATGATTCATTCCATAGGCAATTAACACACATCAAAAGGTAGACCTAGTGTCATCTTGATCCACTAATACAATGTCATGGTTGTAAGTGTACATATGCGTTAGTGATTTTTCCGCAATTATTCCACAAACATCAACACACATCAAAAGGTAGGCCTAGTGCCACCTTGATACACTAATGCAATGTCATGGCTATAATGCGCATGTGCAGTGTAGTGCTCAGTGAGTCTCCAACAACATCTCAAGAATACATTCAAATTCTCCACTTTCCACTAAGCAAAAATGGTAGGTCGATGGCTACCTAGCGAAGGTTGGAAAGGGAGATAAGAGCCCTAGGACAATCATTTGTCATCATAGGCTATGAAGTATAAACACACAAACAAAAATTGGATTACCTTGATGAAGACGGGACAGGGTGGAAGCCATTGAGCCAACACAGGTAATTCCTAAGGAAACAAATTCAAGGATAGTTATAGTCAGGACAAGGATTTAAATCTTAGGCTGCATAGCCGAGAAATGCTCAACATAGAAAAAAGTCTATATGGCAGAGAGCTCCTTTAAGTCATTTCCGCCGGTAGACAAAGCGAAATTCCTTGGCAATGTCGATCTACAATCTGCCAAAGAAAAAGATCGAGTTCAGGTGAAAGGTCACTCAACCTAAGGTTGTTGAAAATAATTCAATATCCACTTAAGAAAAGGTTCGAAATAGCCAAATGGCTTAAATGAATTTTTTCGAAGGTGTATTAATATTCTTTAGTGCACTTAGGAAAATTTTGAAACAAACAGCTGAAATTTTTTCAAAGGGTGTACTCATGATTATGTTCAAAATATACACCTCAAAAAGTGCCCGAAACAACTAAACGACTTCAAAGATTTTTTTTTTTAAAGGTGTATTCATGACTCATTTCAGAGTTTGCACCTACGAAAATTTTTGAAACAAGTCGAAAAGCTTCGGAGATTTTTTTTTTCAAAGGGTGTATTCATAATTATTTTCAAAATATATACCTTGGAAAGGGCTTGAAACAGCCAAATGGCTTTAAATAATTTTTTTGAAGGTATATTCATTACTCATTTCAGAGTATGTACTAAAGAAAATTTTCGAAACAAGCAGAACAACTTCAAGGAATTTTTTCAAAAGTGTATTCATGAATATTTTTTAGTTCTACACCTCATAAATTTTCGAAAATAGCCAAATGGATTTAAGATTTTTTCAAGTATGTATTCGCGAGCTCTTTTCATAACATACACCCTAGAAAGCTTCGAAACAAAATGAACAAGTTCAAAGAATTTTTTTTTGAGAATACATTCAAGATTATTCTTCTAAAAAATCTGCACTCAAGAAGAGTTTCGAACAACATCGAGGAAAAACTTTCAATTTTTTGGCATCAAAGAAAGCTTGAAAATTGCATCCAAAGCAGATTCTTCAGGGAAAACCCCAATCAAGAAAATCAGAAAAGTTACGATCTTTAAGCGCATAAACCGACAACGAATGTGTGACTCTGAAACGGCCATAGTGCCATAGCGGTGGTGTTGATTTCTCACCCTCCACGAGCAATGACAGTTGGAGCAATGAGAGCAAAACCAGCTACAAGTCCTTTAAGGAGGAAGGGAAGGTCCAATAAAAGTCATAATAAGATCTATTTGCAATTATACTTGAACGTTTAAGGAAAGATGGTTCTAATTCAATGTTTACATCCTTTGTGTCTAAATATGGTGGAAATGGTGGAAGTGTGCAAGTTTTAGAATCAAGCAAAGAATAGTTTGAGGTTGCACAAGAAAAATTAAGGGTGTGAGACATCGAAAAGCCAGTGGCAGGGAATCTTTGTACAAAGTTTGCCGGAAGTCGCGGCCGGCGGTGGTTGCGTGACGCTTAACTTCCAACAACATTAGTGGCGACTTTGAAATGCGGTAGTAACTCACGGCTCAGCTGACAATGGTAGTTATGCTAAAAACAATAGCAATGGCAGTAGCAATAGCAAAGGTCATCAGGTGGAGAGGAGAAGAAAAAGAAGAAGAAAAGAAAATGGGTTTCTTTGATAAGTGAAAGGGATTTGTTGCTTTGGAAAATTTTCTAAAACCTTGGGAATGGTTGTTTCCTGTAAGTGAAGCACACAAAGAAGAAGAAAGGCTTGGCTGGTGTGCGGGAATGTTTAGTGGAGGAAGTACAAAAGTTGGAGATTTGAAACTGAAAATGGAGGGAACTTTTCCCCGTGGAATCAACAGTTGCCTCCTCATTTGATTTGACTTGGTTCGTTCTTGCCATCGGAACTCTACATCATGGGTTGAAAGCTTAATTTTGGGTCTCATGGTTGGAAACAAACCCAGAAGAATAGTTTTAGGGCTTTAATACATACAAACATGGCCCCTGGGCCATATTATCTTGAGAACAGTGTTGATACTAAAAATAATTTATTTTGGGACCAAATGGTATTTAAATAATTTTTTGACCCAAATGGTAGTTGAATGGGCCGAATGATATGCCAAACCCAAACCGTGTGAGCTGACCCTATCGATGGCACAACTCAAGAAGATGTCAGTTCGAGGTTAATTTCCCAAAACCTAATAGTTATTTCTCTAGCCCATGGAATTTTTAAATTAAAGGAAATGATAAGATAACTATGCAAAATAAATATTTGAGGAAAGACACGTGGAAGAACAGTTATGCAGAGAGGTTGAAGATTTAGCAAGGTAGTGGAAAAAGTCAAGGACAAGTGTAAATGTGAGATCAAAGGATTATGGGACGTGAGGAAGTTATAAAAAGAGTATTCCCCAAGTAAATAGTGGGTTGGTGCAGTTTCTCTAATGGAAAGTGGGGAAGAGGTTTCTCCAAGGAAGGAGTTAACTAAAGCAGTTGGCCCTAGTAGGAGAGTGGGACGACTGTTGAGGAAGAATGTGAAGAAGGGAACGTGGATACCTAAACCCCTATAAAAGGGAATCAAAGATCAGAGCAAAGGACCGATGATTGAACACTCAAAACCAAGCAAGAGCATTTCAAAATTTCTACAAGTTTAGTAATCGTCTTTTCCATATTCTTAGCTTAGTTTTATTTGTTTTTCTTTTCAAGCATTTTGTTATTTCAAAGCTTTCTTGTTTTAGCATTTGATTTTCAATCAATTCTATTATAAATCTGCTATTTTTAAGCTAGTCCATTAAATTTTCTCTTATCTTTCAATTTAGTTTATGCAATATAATTTTCAAGGCATTTTTCCGTTTAGAATATAGGAAACTAGATGATCTATTTTTCGCTTTAGCAGAAGTTAGATTTCAACACGGTTTTAGTTCGAAAATACTATAATTTCTTGACACGCCTACACATTTACTAATTTCTTTACTTTTTGTATGTTATGATGAATTCCACTAGAAAATTCACCAAAACAATATTTTTATTTATGGATTTATAACCATAAATAATTTTTTTATTAATGAAATTATAAATAATCATACATGTTGAAATTTATTTCATAAATTTATAAATAATATTACAAAAAATGACCATAAAAATTCATAAATTTATTCATTTATGAAATAATATTATTTATGGTTTAAAAAAAATTAATTTCAATTTTATTTATTTTTAATTATGCTTATAAATATCGTGATGGGCCTAAAATAAATATAGTGATGGGTTCATATATTATTCACAAAGTAAGGCTGGTCACTCACTAATAAATTTACCCATGAAGAGAAACGCGGGAATAAATGGCGGGAGATCTCTTGGCGCCAGACACGTCCGGCCGCTTTCCGCCAAAAAACCTAGTATTGGTGTTCGTGACTTCCGCCAACTTTACCACCACAAATCTGCACTGCCTCTTTGCAACTCCACCATTACCACTCTCCACAAGCCACAATGGCTTCCTCCGCTCCAGCATTCAGTAGTTTCAAATCGAAGAAGAAGACCAAGGTCAAGCTCCAAGAAGGATCAAACTAAAGCGTCAGATCATGATCCATGAGTTCCAAAACCCCTGAGAAGCCCGTTCTCCCGCCTCGGCGGGGTCGCAGTGCCTCCGTCGCGCTCTCCATTAAAGACGTAAAACAGATGGCCACTACTCTTACAAAGTCAGCCCCGGTCCGATCCTCTCGGACTGCTCTGGTGGAATTTTCTCCTTCTCAGACCGCATCGGTGGATCCTGACGCGTCGTCCTCTTCGCGACAGAAGAAGAATGTTGGCCGCTCGATGAAGCTACCGGAAAAGTAAGATTTCTTGAATTTTGAATGGTATCGAGGATGGCTTTTTTTCGTTCCTTCTTTGTTTTATTATTATCCTTCGTTCATGGATATTTGAATGAAAAAGATGTCACTGAGCAATTACTTTTCTGGGTATTCCTCAATTCTAGTTGCTAAACCCTAGTTTTGGTTGATATGATGTACAACCTGCAAACGGGGCAAGATCAAAGTCAGCCCCCCCTTCCCTTAATCAAAGAGGTGTGTAAGTATGCTAAGAAGCATTTGAAAGCATCCCATATAAATAGAAGCATCAAAGTGCCACTTATATGAAAAAAGGGCAAAAAAAAAAAAAGCAATCTTTATAGATTGAATTTAGGCGGGGACTGAAGACTGCAAGTTTATTGAATTTTTTTTGGATGCCTTTCACAGGTATGAGATGTTGGCCCAGTTTTTTGATTGTTTGGATTGCGCAATTCGGTTGCTGCGATTGAAGCGTTCAATGTCAACATTTACGAAGATATGCCCACAAATCGAATCTTTAACTGACAGGTATTTGTTTAGTTACATCGTGAATTGAGTTAATGCTTTATGCTTTCTGTTTAGTTTCTGAAAATCATGATGAATAGAAGACAAGTGAATGATTCTTTTAGTTTTTTTAATATAGAAATTGAGTATATAGCATATTGTGGATTGAGTTTGTCCTTTATGTAATTTTTTCCTTCGCTTCTGAAAAATATAGGGGAGTGAGAGAAAGTTTGAAGTTTTCTTTTACTTTATGTTTTTTTAATATATCATATAAGTACACAGTTTCAGTTCTGATTAAATACTGAAATCCGATTAATTGAGAATTGGGGCTTATTCATCTGTTGTTTTTGGTTTCATGAAACGATAATCATCTAAGTTTGATTTTGGTGGCCTGCCTTTCTTTCTTTCATTCTTCTAGTCAGATGAGGCATATCTATCATGAATTTGCATTTTTTTCTAGCAGTAGATTAACCATTGTGATTTTTTTGTTTGTTTTTATGATTTTTAGGAGGTTTTCATTCAGCAACTTAGCCCAATTGAAGTACATATTGCCCGAGGCTATTGTGATAAAGAGGGTTATGATGCTAGATGAGCGAACCAGCTGTATGAAGCCAGATCTACATGTTACACTGAATGTTGATGGGATAGAAAACTCTAAAGCAAAAAATGGACATTCTCATTTGAGAAAAATATTTAGATCAAGGCTTTCGGATTTTGCTAAAGCCCATCCTGAGGTATAAGCTTTTTCAAATTTTTGTATTTTATGTTGGGTGTTCCTTTTTCCTTATCAGTGCCTTTCACTCTTTGAGGCCATCTAGGTGATTTATGTTGGGCTCCTTTTTTTTCTTGTCTTTAATTTGCTCAATTACTTCTCATTGCAAGGCCTAACTAGATCAGTTTCTTCTGAAGATCCCTCTTCTAGTGATATTTGCGCTTTGTTTTGGTTGCATTGCTCTTTTAACTTTCAAGGTACCAATGTTTTCCTGAGCAATGCCCATTTTTGCCTACAGGTAGATGAAATTCCTGAGGAAACACTTCCCGAGCCATTCAGCCAGTCAAAGCAAGATCTTCATTCGAATATGATCAAAGATTCCGCTGCTTCTTCACCAACAGACTATACTTGTGATGTGCTAATGGAACAGCCACAAGCTGTAGCATCTCATTTGCCTCAGAGAGCACCAGAGGCGTTTTTCTCAGAAAAATTCAGGTGAACCAGAGAACAAGTAAAAAGCCTGGCCTTTCTTGCCAACTATCAGATCCTCCAGTTGGGGATACATTCCTCAGCAAAAGTTCCTCCAATGAGGAAGTTGTTGCTACTGTTGCTCCATCCCCTGTTAAATTTTCAACTTCAGCTCGATTGCCACTGTCTCCCCCGCCTGCAACTCCAGTGAAAAAGACAGATTCCACCGACTATCAAGATTTTTGTTCCATGAAATCCCCTGATATTCAAGCCACCCCTGCCAAGCTTGCTTTTAGTCCAGCAAGTTTGATGACAGTGACGCCTTCATTGCAGCCACCAAACAAGAGATGTCTTATAAGTCCTGATGATGATTCCACTAATTCACCTAAGAAGTTAGTTAGACGTTCAACCCGATTCCGGTCATTGAAATTTGATACTCCTGTGGAGGCTGCAAAGATCGAGGAAGATATAAATGAGAAAGGAAGCACATCAGTTGATAGTGATATTGTTGACATTCTTCCTGAGAGTCTTCTGCAATCGGTATGCACTGCATAAACTCCGTATATTGACTCCTTACAAAGTGTATTGGTATTTTTATTGCTAAAAATATTATAAACCGCTGAGATCAAACTCTTAAATTTTCTATTTGAAGTTTACCAGTTTTTAAGTTCCATATTTCAGGGCATTTAGAAAGATGGAATAGGAAAAGAAACAGAGGTGTTAGAGTGGTAATTGACACCTAAGGAAAATTTTCTTTTAATTGTGAGAATCTGATAATTTGGTTGAGTAATGGAACAATCTTGATATAAGGTTGTAGTTTTGATGAAAGCAAGTTTATAAGCTCTATCATATTCTTGTCTTTTCGCCATCTTGCTAGAGATGAATTACTAAGTTTACAACACATGAAGACTTGTTCATGTTGATTGTATGATTCTAATAAAAAAGTTAACCTTATTTTTGCAGATTAGGGAGAAAGAGAGAATGACAATGGAAGATCAGGATCCAGACATCTCACGAGCAAAGAGGAGGCGGGAGATGATTGTTGGTCTACCTAAGCTCTTTAATAAGATCCATTTCTTATTTCAGTCGATCAATCGTTCCGTTATGACTAAAGAGGAGCTTATGCAGAAGATAATTGCAAGCCATTATGATATTGTTGATAAAGTAAGCTTCAATCCTTTCCAGATTCCATATAAGCTTTACCCAAGCTCCAAAGCTAAATTCTCTGGTTTGTTATTTGCAGGAGAGGTAGAAGAACAGCTTAAATTATTACAAGAGCTAGTGCCAGAATGGATCTCTGAGAAATTGGTATCTAGTGGGGACGTGCTATTATGGTGAGTCTTTTCAATCATCTTTACCCATATGTTATTTTGCTTTCTCTTTTCTCCCCCATTAAAAGTGAAAGGATGCTTTTCAGTGGTGTTTGATATCATCATGTATTCTTTTTGCAGCATCAAGAAGACATCAAGTCCTGACTCAATTCGACAAACACTAATGGAGGCAAGGTGAAAGAATGGTGGGAGTCAATTTCAGGATTTGCAAATTACTGGCTCGGAACTAATGGGACGGTTCACAAGTGCAGCCTCTGTAAATTGTGCCATTTGTATTTGTCGACTATTTTTTTTCCTTCTCTATTTTATAACTCTTCTAGTTTTTCCTTTTCTCTATTGTACAACTCTTCTAGTTCACGGTGCTTGACTTTCTGGTGGGCAAAACCCACTGAAGAGCTGCAATTTTTGGTCAATGTGAGCAGCATACAATCATGTAGGCACATTGAATTTATAACATCATCCAAAGATACGAATCGAAGCTATGATTTAGCTTATTGAACTAATTTTCTGTCTGCCACCTTCAATGCGAAAATGTGGGATTACTTAACTTGCCGATGAAAGTAATTGTGTCTTTGGTTGTTCAAAGCTGCCAAACACGGTGTCTTGCTTTTCAAGCACCAAAAACTGCCCACTGGGTTGTCAGTTGTCACACAGACTACATCAGAAACCTAATTTCTATGCTTTTTCGTTTTTCAATTCAATTTATTCTGTTATTAGATGCTTAATTGATTGGGTCAGCAATCGAAAAAGAAGTTACTGATTGGCTTCTTGAGGTGCTAGTATTCAAATTCCTTTGTAATTGCCTTTAATTCTATACGCAAAATCTGAGTGGATTGTTAACATAACAGATTATTGAATTCCTTCATTTGACATGTGTTTATTATGGGGTTCCCACCATGATGCTATAGTAGTATTTCTCCCCCCTATGGTATTGGCTCCTCCTCAGGAGTTAAATTTGGTTGCTCCCGGGACTTCAGTCCGACCTGTTGTTGATCAGTCTCTTTGCCCCACAGCAGCAAGTATAAACCTATAATAGAGATAACTGCTCCCAAGATGCTGAATAAAGGGGAGAAAGACTCCTTTAGAACCTATAAAAACAAGGCATAGGCATATGTGTCTGCAATGCTTCTAAAATTTGGACAAACCTTCTTACCTACCTGCCCATATACAGCTTTTCTCCAAGAACAAAGTATGCTGTAAATGCCACCATTATTGTCGAGAGAGGATTAAACAAGGTCACAAAAACCGGCCCTTTTTCTCTATTACACCATAGCAAGACGAAGATTATTATACCCGAGCACACCACTCCCTGCCATTATCAGTCAAGTATGGATTAGAATTGTTCAATAGCTTTAGATTGTGTGTGTTTATGGATCTGAAATCCACTCATAACCTTACTTACAGCATAAATGGTGGACCATAATTGGATGTTGACTGTCAATAACCATGCTTCTGGTTTATGTTGCATGATTACTGCAATGACAGCTGATTGTGCTCCTCCAAGAAAGTTCATCCATGTAGTAATTGACAGTGGTGCTGGATATTTCTTCATGGTAAATGCCTGCAGTATTTCTTCTTTGAAGGGAAATTCTTTTTCTGCATCATTAACAGACAGTAGAAAGTGCAAGTTGAAGAGTAATTTTTTACCTGCATGATATACCAAGCGGACCATGTTATGCAACTTGCTACTGTTAGAATCGATCCTTTTGTCCAATTCTCGTGCAGATTATTTCCTGAGATGTGGATTAGAGGCTTGCCCAAGTTTCTTAATACATGTCCCTTGCAAGATGTCATGATCATGACCCCCATCAAGGAAAATAAGGTCCCAAAGATTTTGGCTAATCCTCTGGGGTTTCTAACATCAAGCTGCTCCAGTCTGCGTGAATGGAATTGGAATTTAGTATTGATACTTTCTTTAATGAGTGAAAGTAAGTCAAAAATCTCTGAGAATAATTGCCATTACAAAAGTCAAGGATGCAATGGTGTTAATCATTGATGCTAGAAAGGTCGGCGAGGTGTATTTCAAGCTTGCAAAGTACATGTTAAGAGTTAATCCAATCCTGTTTTCATGGAGCAGAGGAACAGTTAAGTGTTTTTCCTCCGTTAGATAAATATGCTGAAAGTGGAATCCAGATATCCTACCCTAAAAGAGAAAGCACAAATATCTCAGCAAACAAGGCTAAGGTCAGCTTTGGCCTTACTTTTCTGCAGGGAAACATAAACAATTATCAAATGATAAACCTGCCATAAAACTGATGAAAATGTGTCTTAATTCATGGTAAGATTACTGAAAGTAGACAGCTACAAGAACACAGAGCTAGAGAAGAAAGTACCTTTCAAGTACATAAGCAAAAGGAAACATCACTAAACCGCCAATGAAATGGCGGTAAGTAACCATAACATGAGGATTCAATCCATTGTTAAAGGCAGCCTCTGCTGTGAAATAGAGAAGAGTATAACAGGTGTGAATAAGAACCATGAGAACATGTGATTTGAACCTCTTATAGATCATCCCAAATGCACACATCTCATGCAGCTCTTGAGTCTGAATCCATTTTCACTTCTTCTTGTATCTTTATCATGAGTTTGAGAACAAAATGCATCCATATATATATACTTTAATTGCATCACAAATATTGTTTATTGCACGTGGTAGAGCATCGTGTTCTTCTATATCAGATCTGATACTACTTGAATATTCTGACTGGTTGGACTGCAGAAATACTGTTTTGAATGACCAGGAACAAATAATCGTTGAAGTTTCCACTTCAACTTAAAACTGTACATTGGTAGCCATGACTAGAGTGAAACTGAGAAGTTAATGCAATTACTTTGGAAACTGCATGATTACGCTCTAAGAATTATTGAGCAAATCTCATTTTTATCCATGGTTATGATATATATATTAGAGGAATCTATTTTATCTTCCATTTCTTTGAGCTGTCTACTTCTACCATACTCTGAAATTGGAACATCTTGTTCTTTCTGCTCTCCTTCAATTCTTTTGTGAAGATAGAATGTGCGATCAATCTTGACACTTTGGAATGACTATTTGAGAATATATTAGGAAATTGAAGCCCAAAAACACCTTTGTCACGTGTGATATGGTCCTAGTTACTGAAGTTCTAGTTCCTTTTGGAGAATATTTGATTGGAAAGCACTCATCAAGCAATTAGCTGAAAACAATGACTATTCTTGAATTTATTCCTGTAGATTTGACTGCCTTTTTCCTTTCCAACTCCATTCATTTTCTTTGCCATCAGAATTAGATCAAGTTCATGAACCTGTAAACAAACACTATGAAGTTGCAGAATCAAGAAAGGCCCACTGACTAGGGAGTCAAATGACTTTGTTTCCTCCATATTTAGTTGGCATCTGAACATTGCTTTTTCAAAAGAAATGCAAGGGTTAACATCATCCAAGTTCTTGTATTAATCGCCCCCACTTTGTCTGCAAATAAGACTTTGCCCAACTGATCATGGCAACTTGTTTCAAATTTACCCTTTATTCTCGCTGGAATTACTGGAATTACCCATTAATAATATCAATTAAATATCTAGGTGGACTTGTACATGCGGGACTTCATTCCATTGCAGGTGACTAATGCACCATGGATGCATATTTGGGAAAGTGTGTTTGTGGCTGTTGATTTAGATATAATATCATTTCAATCTTGAAGTTTTCAAAAATTCAGTATCAGTATGGTTTTATAAAAAATAAAGGAAAGATTTCAGTCAATTGAGCTCTAGATACTAACTTAACGAACCCGAGTGACTACCTTGATGAACCTGATGTACCTTAATTAAGTTTAGGTACTACCTCAATAAGTTCTAGGTGCTGATTTTTTTTTTTTTTCGTCATACTGATGCTGGATTTTTGAAAACTTGTAGCCTAAAATAACATTATTTGTAAATCAGAGCCTGAAAGACACTTTTCCCATGCATCTTTCCCTCTGGGGGTCCCAACTGGCTAGAGGTTGGCCAAGGACATTCATGGATATTAACACAATGGGAGATGCCTGTAAGCTATTGTATTAGTAAGCTTACAACTTTGGAGCAAAATCCAATGAGGTTTTCTTGGCAACATTCCCCTCCCCCCTCCCCCCTCCCCCCCACTTATATATATGTATACAATGATATTACCAAGATCCCCGCATAGCCTAGCATAGTACTGGAGAAGCCCATTGCTGGGAAGGAAAAGGCGATGAGGCTAAGAGAAGTAATGAATCTCAGAACACCCCAACACCCGCATCTCAAAATAAACAACTGTGGTGCATCTCCTTTTGTTAGCAAGGGACATCCCTAAGGAGTCCCTTGAGCAGAGGTACCTAAAGCTCAACAGTATTCGAACCCGGGACGAGATTTTCCCGGCAGAGGACGATGATTTCATCTACTTGCCTCAGACTGCAGCCCCTAAAACTGCATATCCTTCAACACCAGCAACACAAGGCAGAAAAGGCTTTTTCTCAAAGCTACTGAAAAGGGGGGTACACAAGGAGAATGCTGTCTTGGGTTCAAACTCTAAGCACAAGAGATGGTTTCCTAGATGGGACCCTGAAAATAGATGGCCACAAGGGTGGTGTTGATGCTTTCTTTTACTTTTTTTGCCAGGGTTGTTTGGGAGGAAGGAGGTGATATAATGCATAAACGCCCCCGAAGCCAGACGATGTCTCATTTGCTCCCGAATTTCGTTCTCGATATCATTGTTACTTTTATAGCCACCCATGATCATCGGATATTTTCCAAACGATAAGGACACATGACCGGGTTATAAAAGTAAATTCAAAGGTATCTTACATTTACTTCTATAGTCACCCATGACCATTTGTGACATTTTCCAATGATAAGGACATGACCAAGTTATAAAAGAATTCAAATGATTCTGTGACCAAAAAAGTTTCAAACACAAATAAGACAGAAACCTGTACATTTTCGTTTCTTATCCTTATGAAGGATAATATGACATCGAAGTTGCTTGCACTGTGAACATGGAGCAGGTTGATGCTTCATGCTTCTAATTGTTAGAAGCTTATATGCAACTTGACAGCATCAAAATCTTCCCATCTTGTTGAAAATCTCTCTATATTGTGATGTATAATAATTTGTACTAATCTTCAAGCATGTTACATATATTGTTCATTTTCCTTACCTTTTTTCCCTCTTTTCTTAGTACTTTTCCAAAACCAAACACAATCTAAGAGAATCAATGACGTAATTGTTTCCTTGAAACCAAAATTTCCAATTTTAAAGCATGATGTTTTTTGTGGGTCCATTCTTTACTTTCATTCCTTATGAGGGAAACTGAATTTATTCCATAGGAATGATGCTAAACTTCCAACAAACTTATTCTTAATGTTTATGTGATAAAAATTTGAAACAATATGCTTTTTTGTCACGCCCTCGAAACCCACCCTAAAATGATCGTTAATTCACACCTCGCTCTTCACTCATGCCAAGTGACGAAACGACACTAACCTTTCCTCAGAATCTGATTATTCAATTACCAACACATATTCAAAATAAATGTGCAACTTTCTAAATTCATAAATTCTCCAAATTCAAAATTTCATGCCGACAAAAATTACTTTTAAATATCAAAATCTCAATGCGCATGTTTGATAAAGTCGCTCGCATTACAACCATATTTGGAATCTCAACCAACTTTATCAATATAAAAACGAACGTTATCATCCGTCACTTTCTCACTACTTTAAACCCAACATTTCACATAAACATGAACTTATTAGTTCAACATGATCCCACATAAAAGTTCTTAATCAAACTTAATGATGACTTAACTCTCAACCTGCAAATTCCATCACCCGTGAAACTAAAAGACTAGTACGCTAACTTAATGAGAGTGAACTTAAAGCTCAATAAGAAATACTAATACATTTTCATGGATCAAAAAGTTTTCAATCTATAACAAATAGGAGATGTTTTTCATCAAACTTTAGATTAAAAAATAAGTTGGAACATTAACAAAATTTACTTCAAAACGTTCTCACATCCATTTCAAATCAATTTCATATCAAATGCCATCAAAACAATTTCATATCAAATTTCGATTCAACACTTTCATATCAAGTCTAAAATTAAATACACGTTAAATATTTTTCTCTCTGGCCATCAAATATCAAACGCTTCACAGGACTTTCGTATCAATGGTATGAATGCAAATTGTTCTTTTCGGGGCGCTGACTTAACCAAACACTACACTAAGACAAGAACTTTCTAACCAAACTGTATACGTGCTTCAAATCAATTACATTCGCTACCGCGAATGTAAAAGCGTCAACTATTGCCCGCTGACAAGGGCCTCTAATAAAGGTCAACTATTATTCCCATCGAAGCCTCTCGAACTAAATCCAAAGTCAAAATTTCATTCAAAAGTTCAAATTACAAAAGATTATATCTCCACATTTTCTTTTCTGTAAACAAAACAAATTAAGACAATAATAGTAAAACTACTTTTTTGGACCTCATGGATAATCAAATAAATAAAAAAGTAAAACTTTTCATAACCAAGATTATATATAATTCAAATTTAAAACAATTTTCATCCTCAAACGATAATTAAAACAAACAATTTTCTTTTTAAAGATCTCGCATTAATGTCTCTTACCAAAAGAGTACCCAAGCCTTCAAAGTTAGCCTTAATTCAGCATCATCTCAACTAACATTTCTCCTAAAATAATGCTGAAACTATCATCATTACTTATTTATTCTTACAAATTCTCTTAATTTGATATTCTTAACAATGATATTATTTTAATTTTTTAATCCATAATAATAAAAGTTAATGGGTTTCTAAATATTTTATAAAATTTGTGATTTATAAAGTTATTCTATCATGATTTTTTTGTTCACTCTCAAACATATATTAACAAATGTTCAAATATAAATTATTTCTAAATTAGGTAGTTTTTACAAATTTTATAAAACCTATATTCCTGATCTTTATTTTAATAATTTATTTATTTTTTATGCTTCTTAATTCGAATCAAATATTTTAATAGAAAGAAATAATACACATATTTTATAAATTATATTATTACACAAGACTCATCTAGCCTTACTTAATACCTATCATACTTGGATAACAAGTATTATTAACGATCTTATTTCCTATAATTGCTAAATAATTATTCTAATCATATTCCTTATAAATTCCTCAACTTAATAAAATATTTACTTACAAAATACATATGTCTTTAAATACTTATCAAATACATATATTTATACAAAATTTAGCATTTTCAAATTTATCTTATTTGTTTATTATTATTTTCTTTCAAAAATTATCCTTAAATACTTTTTCATTCTCATACTCAAAGTAATTTAGTATGACACCACCAATCCTTATTTTATTTTATTTTAAAGAAATCCAAAGCGTAATCTAAATCCGACTTTTTCATTGACGAAATCGAAAAAGAAAATTAAAGAATCTATCAAAGAAATCTAGAAAATAAAATAAGGAAGATCTTACCTAAAGCAAATTGTTTCAAACCCTGCATTCGGAAACAGACGCCCTTCCTAATTTACCAAACATAAATTTAAAAATGAATGTAAAGAATTTTATT
The DNA here is from genome assembly GCA_016808115.1 of Tetrastigma voinierianum. Lineage (NCBI taxonomy): Eukaryota > Viridiplantae > Streptophyta > Magnoliopsida > Vitales > Vitaceae > Tetrastigma > Tetrastigma voinierianum. The sequence continues at coordinate 222,496 of JAEQBH010004118.1, forward strand.
TTCTTATCTCCAATTTATACTTAGGGTATCTATTAGAAAAAATTACCTTTTACTCCTTCTTTTCATTAAATTAATTAATTAATTAGCTAATGGAATTATTATTATTATTTTCCTAACTTATGCATATGTAATTCCTGCCATATTATATTTATTTTCCCTAATTTATATACCTAAGTATAAATTCTGCCATTATTATTTTTCTAACTTATAACTATACAAATTTTTGTAGTGTTACATTTTTAATCTTTTAAAATATATTTTAAAATAATTTTTATTATAGATATTTTCAGAGTGAGGTCTTGGTATCTATTTCACTTAATAACAAAGACATCTCTTCTTATTCATGTTATTCAAATAAGTAGATGTCCGAGTATTTTCTTCCAGCTCTCCCTTTTTGATTGAAGGTCTGATCTCAAATTTAGTTGATTATCAAATGGTTTTTTTTTTTTTTTTAATTCTAAAAAATAAAAAACTGTTTTAAAAGACCGTTGTTCTTATCATCCATTTTTGACAACTAAGAACTTTTGCCGCTACTGTCAGAAACCCGCTCCTACCAGACCAAACCCAAAACCCTTCTTTACCTAAATGTCTTTGCCTTTTTAAACTCTGAAACCTTTTACCAATGAAGCCAGACAATGGACTCATCCATTTTTCTTTTATCTTAAGCATTAATAAAACTCTGTGTATCATTAATTAATGTTCAAATTTTAGTCATACTAAAAATAAAAATATAATATAATAACTCTCTATTTTGTTTTTTCTTCTTTTTTTTCGTTTAGTTTTTTTTAAACAGTAATTACAGAAAACTACTTGAGGATTGTCCATAGAATTCGTGTGTCTCAATTTTTTTTAATGAAGAAAAATCGATAGCCCTGTTAGAGATACTTACTCCACCACGGTTGTAACAACCTAACAAACTTTCCCTCCTTCCACCTACTTGTATTTCTGTATATAAAGATGCTTCTGTAATCAGTTGGGGTCGGAGAATAAAAATTCAGTACAGTTAGTTACATTTTGTTTCCTTGTTTCTCTCTCTTTCAATTACTCTGTTTCATTCATCTTCTTCATGGTATCAGAGCCATTTTCAAGTACTCGGTTTTTTTCATTCTTCTTGCACGTTTGTTTTTCAGAGTTTCTTATGTAGAAACCAAACTGAACAAACCCTAGAATCAACTATGCTTAATCATTAAGAATCACAAACATTTATACATGAATCCATTGGAGATTAATGAACCTAAATCACTGTGGATTTAGTCGTCCAAATTACAACGCAGTCCTAGAGAGAGTTTTCTCAATTTCTCTTTTTTCAATGAATGGGTGGAACAAAAGAATAGAATATCTCTGGTCAATTCTAGCGACTAAGACTTTTATGCTAGTGTCGATGTTTCACTCAAGCATCACTTTATTAAGGTTCTTCGCTTCGCCTATCAACAAAACAAAACAAAATGTCTCTACACATAATTTGAGGATCACATCTTAACCTTTGATGCATAGTGGTTTCCATCAAGATAAATTATAATAGATCACTTAAAATAAAGGTTTAAAATATTTGGGTGCATAACACATAATAGTTAAGTATATAAGCCTACCATCGGGTTAATTAAGTCAACAATCTCACATGGGCTATATGTACAACCTATAATTATGTATTACAATGAAGAAACATATGAACTCAAACCTCATTACTCCAAAAAACATGCATCAAGAAAAATAATCCAACCCATCAATTGTATCAACACGGATCGATATGCCTTTGTCATACTTTGTCAGAATCGACTTCATCAATGGGTCAAATAAGCGTATTGATATGACTGAATGACAAGGATCACGATGTGGATGTGCAGTGTGTATACGAAATTGTGTGTAAAGATTCAATATTTCATTTCCAACAACTGGGTCCAACTTTATTCTTTAGTGAGATCAACCAAATTAGTTTAGACCGTCAATAAAAACAAGAAACCCGGTCTCAGAGAACATAAACCTCAAAATATGTACAATTGAAATATTTTGGAAGACATTCATAACAAAAGCATCTCAAATACAAACTCCCACTAAAACTGAATATTCTCAGACACTGACACTATACTAGCAAAGATGCCGGGTGACAACTTTAGTAAGAGAATTAGCAATCATGTAGCTTCGTCCCAATGTGCTCTATATACAACTGCCATTATGAACTCTTTTCTTTAACAACAAGAAACCGGATGTCAATGTGATTCGACTTGAAGAGCTCGTTGTTAAGAATATAACACCGCTGAAGTTATCGTTACAATATAACTCTAATACCAACCTTTCACCACACGAGCTCAAAGGACAAAGTTTCAACCATATCCCATGGTCGAGGCCTCATAGCAAGCTATAAACTCTCATAGTTAAGAAGCCGAGGAAGCTTATTTGTTTACCTCCAAGATATAACTCCTCTAGCTAGCATGAAAGCATAACTTGATATGGATCGTTTGCTATTTTGACGTCTAGCAAAATCGTAATCAGAATAGCCAAAGATCTCTAAACTATCTGATCTCATGAAATATTTCGTTTCCTTTAAGTACCGTACTTAATCTGCTCACACTTTCCAATGGTCAATTCTGGGTTAATTATATCCGCCCCAACATGCCAACTCCGAACGCAATATCCGAACGCATAAATACTTGAGCATACATAAGACTCCCCACGGCCGATGCATAAGGAATCTTTTTCATTTCCTCAATTTCAAGATTATTTTTAAGCACTGAAATGAGACTAAACTGTTTCCTTAGCTATGTATCTCCCGATGAATAATCCTTCCGCGTCTAATCTATTCAATACTTTTCGATATAGCTCTTTCTGCGGGATAACCTAAAATACCTCGAGAGCGAGATCTCGTAGCATTTCGCATAAATCTAATACGAAATAGGCATTCCTAAGATCTTTCATCTCAAAATTTTCGAGAGAAATTTACTTCATGCAATAAACCTATATCGCCATTTCGCTAGCAAGTAGAATACTTGACATATAAAATCAGAAGATAAATTTATCCCACTAAACTTATGATATGGCACACTAATCAAATTTAATTTCAAAACCATTCGAGGTAATAACTTGATGAAACTTGTGATACCATCTACGTGAAGCATTGCCAAGCACTGCTATGGATTTCTTTAATTAACAAACCATCAACTTTGGATCCCCAAAGACAAAGTTTTCTGGTTGTACCATATAAATAGTTTCGTTAATGTTATCATTGAGAAATGATGTTTTTACATCCATCTGATGTAGCTCTAAATCAAAATGAGCCACAAGTGCCGTTATAGTCTTAAAGGAGTCTTTCTCGTGAGAAAACTGAGAGAAAGTTTCTATAGTCTATGCTTCCTTTGAGTGAAACCTTGATGACTAAGCGAAGCTTTATATCTTTAGACATTGTCATTCGAATCCTCTCGTTTTGAATATCCATTTACAAACTACTAGGTTTCATCATTTAGTAATTCAATAAGATCCTGGAACGACGCCATTTCTCTTCCATGGATTTCATCTCATCCTCCATGGCATCAATCCACTTGTGAGAATTAACTCAGAAAGCTTCGCTAAAGATTGATCGATCATCTTCTCTCGCTAAGTTTACATCAACCTCATGTTCTTGAAGAAAAACGATATAATCATCCTGAATCGCACTTCTCCTTTCTTCTCGCGGATCTCCTTAATGGCACTTCTCGAGGTCATTGAAGCCTGCACTATAGGTTCTTCGAGGAAGAAATTCATCAGTTGTCTCATAAGGAAGCATTATTCTGAACAATATCTGCAAAATAACTTGATCAATGTTGTCTGCGCTGTAAGAACTTCATTGTTGTCTTGCACTACAATAACATCTTAAACAATGTTAGGTAAAATAGCTTGAGCATTGTCAAGAGCAATATTAGGATAAAAAACATCAGGTATGAGAACTTGATCCTTATTGATCTCTTGTTCTTCTTCAAAAACAACACTCCTTATGTTATCTTCTCCTCTAAACTCAACATCCTCAAAGAATCTTGCATTTCCCATCTCAAAAAATGATCTAATAGTGGGATTATAAAACTTAAAGCCCCAAGAACGTTCGGCAATCCAACAGCAGTTGTATTTAACCTGCTCTTTCGTCTATTTTCTTTTCATTCGCCTATAAGGTCGTACCGAGTCGATAACCCCAACACAAGTGCCTATCGCTAGGCTTCTTTCCGTACCACAACTCATAAGCGGGTTTTAGCTAGTAGCTTTACTCGTACCCCCATTAAGAATGTACATCATTGCCTTATGCTTCTCCAGTTTCGATCTGTGTAAAAAGAATGACTAATCATACTTCTCACCACGTCCTAAATGCTGATCTCTGCCTCTACAACACTATCTATGTTAGTGTTTACCCGACATTATGTATCACAGATCGATCCCACATTCCCTTGTGGAAGATAATGAAAGGTCCATATCTCGCTATAGTACTCACCACCACTACAAATTTGACAAATTTTTAATAATCTTCGCTGTTTGAGTTCAACTCTGCTTTAAAAAGAATTGAACACGCCCAAAGCTCGAGACTTTTCATAATCAAATTTTAGGTACCCATACCTTGAATAAATAATCTATGAACGTAATAAAATACCATTGACCATTTCAAGAAGCTACGGGAATGGTCCGCAAGAGATATATCTGGGCAGATGACTTAGTTCTAAGACATTTGTACATCTATATTGCACCTAATTTACATTTCTATTTGTTTCCTTTACACTCAATGCAAACTTGAAAAATCTATCATTTTAGTGAATAAAAATTTCATCTCGACATGCTCAATTCCTCTCGGTTAGAGATATGGCCTAATCACTTGTGCCATAACATTACGTAATCCTGCCGCTTAATTTACGCTTGCATCACGTATACCAGATACAATGTTTCATTAAATGAGACAATAATATCCAAATAAATAAAGGTTTTCATGCACAAATAAAGAACCAAGACTAATTACATTTGAATTTAAAGAAAGATCAATTTCAATTTCCAAATGAAAAATAATATCCTCGCATTCATTCAATACAAAATTGAAATCAAATTTCCATCTAAAGGACTGCAGATAAATATGTTTCCTGGAATCTGAAAGAACACCGCTTTTTAATAACAATCTAAATGTCCTATTATTCTATTTTCGCCGCTGCTTTGCCATCACCCATAGATGAATCTTTCAAAATCATTCTCACTGGCCTACCCAAAGACAACCTCGTAAGGGGAAATACCACGAGAGTAGCACCCGCAATCTACTCCAAACAAGTATGAATAGGTAATAAAAGAAATTAACTTCTCAAAACAAACCAGTGAGAAGAGTACTTTTCTTAATATGCCAAGCAACAAATTCGTGAGCACTTTTCTTTCTGGCAGACCCGCTTTCTTACAAAAATAATAGCAAGTGAATTCTTTATCTTAAGTGCCTTTTCCCTTTTTCTCATTGGACATACTTTGCATGAGGTTCGGTAAGAGTCTTCTTAGCTCTCTTTCTTTTCTTTTTCGAGAAGTTAATGCTAAATACACTTTTGTCTTTATCTTTCTTTATCATTTCCTCTTCTCGCACACAATGAGAAATAAGCTCATTCAAATTCCATTTATCCTTCGAGTATTATGCAACTCACAATGAACTAACTCGACTATGTAGAAGAAATATAAGAACTAAATGCACAAGCAAGTTATTATTAATTGTAACTTAAGCGCTCTTTTAATTTTCCTAAGTAATATTAAACATTTCCATTATGTACTCCCTATGTTCTCCTTGCTTGTATATTTCATGCCAAGAAGTTTTCTTAAAAGAACATTTGTTTCCGCTTTTCATTTTTAGCAAGATTTCGGGCTTCTATATCAAGAAGAAATTTAACATTACACTCTTAAGTGATAGATCCTAGAAAATCTTCTAGAATGGAGCGTCATATTACTAGACTAAGCGATCGGATTGTTCCCACTTCAATACAAGATCAACAGGTTTCAAGTAGAAATAGTGGCTGCCCCATTCTTAATGCTAGGTCTAATTCCATAGCAATGAGAACAATTTCTACGCTCTCTTTCCAAATTCAAATTGCACCATCGAGGCATGAATTCCATTAACTTGAGTAGATAGATTTGCATCATTAGAAAGAGCTGAATCCATTGTAAGAAACAAATAAGCATGCTCACATAAGTTCCAAAACCAAATCATAGTAATAATAAATTCAAATTCAAGAAAAATCCCATCCCAAGATGTCAAGCACTCTATTATTGTCTTTTGGTTTTTACATAAAACATTAACTTGTAATTGATGTCTCACAGAGTGATCAAACACCGATGCGCATTGTCGATAACGATATTCCTTTGGGTATATTCATCATTCACATGTAAAACCAAATGTTCATCACATGTTTATCACCACAAAGAAGACGGCCAAATATTAATTTTCCTTTGGGCCAATTAATATTCACATGATATACACTACACTACCGTCTACATTTTGAATCAAATCAAATCAACTTTCACAAGAGAGGCCATTTTGGTGACATGTTGCTATAATTAATTCAATTCAAGAATGTATAAATACATACAAGATTTGAATTTAAAATTACACCAAATACTTTTATTTGTGTATGTAATTTAAAGGAACAACATAAAAAAAATAAAATTAAAACACTGGCATTTTATTCCCATTTCCCAAGAGTGCCCTTTAATCCATAAAACAAAATGGGGCAATATAAGACTAAAATCAAACCCATAAACGTTTTAGAATCATGAAGCCCTTTTAGATTATCTTTTTTTGTTGCCAAATACGTAATTGTGATAGGTTTTATTCCTTTAGCAGGTATGCATCACACCCACTCATGATTGCAATCTTTAATAATTAACCAAAGGACTTCAAAAACTCTAAAATTAATAGAGGGCACATGCATAAATTGCGGGTCAGTGTTTTGATCCAAACACACCCCATCACGAATATTTAGTGTTATGTAGTTATAAGGCATGCTGGAATGCTTCTCATATCTATAATGTCAAGATTGATTCTAGAGTCTTTTCTGCACTTATACACCTCTAATTTCATAGAGCCCACTTTATGGGTGTCCACGACCGATTATCATTTGACTATAAAAACCGTGGATCTGAGTCTCACAATCACTAGTACGTATCTGGCAACCAAGTGAACATTTATTTATATGAATTCCATTAGCTACAAGTCTGAACCAATCATTATTCTAGATCCACTAATCCATACGATATTCAAAGGTGTGAATTTCTAAAATATGAAGATATCTCATTCAAAGGTCCAAAAAATGGTATTTTTGTCTTGGATAAAGAGTTTTTCATTTGGAAAGAATTCCACTAGAACCTTTTTTTTTTTAGTTTTAAATAATAAATAATAACGCATCAAAACTTCAGAACCCCAAGAATAACAACAATCGCCTAAAGAGACTTGTGGTGATCATTTAAAGAGACTTAGGGTCCATTACTAATTACTTTCCGACCATTATTCAAATATTCAAACACTAAAAGGCCATTGATGTTGATACTTGGAATTTAAGGTCATTCCATAATATGTTGTAAACACATGTATGTGAAGCCTCCATCGCTCATGAAAATTCAAAACAAAGAAAAAATGAACCGAAAAGGAAGCCTTATAAAACTAAAACTAAAAAATTGAATCCACCAAAAGAAGGTTCGTTGTTATTTCCATAATTGACTTTCAAACATTAGGAGTCTTAGTGGATGTGGACTCTTTGTCCACTATCTTAGATATTATCCAAATTGAATGCAGATTATCCAAAAACCATCAACATAATTGAAATAAAGGATAAAATACGTCCATGATTATCCAACCAGAAAACAAAACAATTCCTAATGATTAAAACACGTTGGCTCTGATACCAAATGTAGAAACCAAACTTAGGATCAACTATGCTTAATCATTAAGAATCATAAACATTTATACATGAAAGTGTACCTGAATCCATTGGAGATTAATGAACCTAAATCACAATTGTTTTAGCCTTCCAAATTACAATGCGCCCCAAGAGAGTTTCTCGCTCTATTTTCTTCTGACGAATGGTGACATAAGAATAACATCCATTGGAATTGTGTGGAACCAAGATCTTATGTTAGGTAGCTGATGCTCACCTGGGCATCACTTTATTGGGGTTCGCTTTCGCCCTCAACAAAATGTAAAACAAATGTTTCTGTATTACACTGAGACCACATCTAACCTTGATGCATAAAAGACTATCGAAGATAAATTATAATAGATCACTTAAAATAAAGGCTTAAAATATTATTTGCGTGCACAACACATAATAGTTACATATAAGTCCACTATTGGGTTAAATAACCCAAAATCTTAAATAATGCAACAATCTTCCACTCTCATTTTGTGCTCTACCGGTAATCAAAGTGTCACTCTAATTCCCACACAAATCCTCAATCATGTGCTTCCTATCAAACTTGATAGATCCAATTACATACTGTGGAAAACACAAATGGAAAATGTGGTTTTTGCTAATGGTTTCAGAAAATATATTGAAGGAACCAAGTAGACTCCACCCAAGAATCTTCATTTTGGTGAACCTAATCCAGAGTTTCTTCAATGGCGAAGGTTCGATCTCACTATTATGAGTTGGTTGTACTCGACTTTAACCCCTGACATTATGAGCCAAATTGTGGGGTATCAAACGTCTCATGAGGCATGGGTAGCTCTTTAGAAAAATTTTTTTGCTTCATCCAAGGCTAGAATCATGTAACTTCTATTAGAATTTCAAACAACCAAGAAATGGGGTAATTTTATGATGGAATATATCAGCGAAGATGAATATTACTTTAATGATCTTACAAAGAATGGAGAATCAAGTAAATATCAGGATCATGTGCTGCAACTTCTCGCTAGATTAGTGACCATAATATAAATGTTGTCATGTTTACTGACTACCAGCTGATGATGATTTATCTCTTTATTCTATTCCATAACATTCTATTTACACATGAATAGAGACTCATGTCAATTCGCGCCCTCTCGATCTCAATCCAATGACAAAGAAATATGGCACACAATAGAAACTTTCATAAATCCCCACAACAAAAGATCTCTGTAACCTTATATGCTTACCAACTTCATCCGTATTAATAAATTCTTCACGTAAGACCCTTCCTGCTTCAATACCTCCACGGCCATCAATTTCTCCTCAACTACGACATCCATTACTTCCAACCCGTCCTCACTGTCAACTGTGTGGAAATTTTGGCCACATTGTTGTGAAATTCTATCATTGATTTGATATATCTTTCCAAGGTTCCAACTCACTTTTGTCCCCAATCGGTTTTCGTCCCACTTCAAGGCCATTTACTCCTATGCAAGCCATGATCACTACTAGTACTCCATCATTTATGCAGGAAGAATGATTTCTTGATACTAGAGCGACACATCATCTTACAAAAGATTCTCAGCTTCTGTCTCATGTACAACCCTATATGGGGTCTGATCAAGTTACAGTAAGCAATGGTCAATCACTTCCTATTTAAAACACAGGTAACAAATGCTTCATTGTTTCATCCAACCAATTTTGTTTACATTACGTGTTTCATGTTCCTAATCTCTATAGTAATCTCGTTAGTGTGTCTAAATTCTATACTGATAATCATGCCTTCTTTGAATTCTATCCTACTCATTTTGTTGTTAAGGATCAACATTCCAAGAGGATTCTCTTTCAAGGTTCCCTTAAAGGTGGTTTGTACACCCTTTCACCTAGTGTAGATATAAATAATTCATATGCTTTCATCACCATAAAGTGTCCTGCTCTACTAGACAAATATGCTCTTTGGCATTCCAGGCTTGGACACCCAGCAGTCTCTGTTTTACATGAAGTTTGTTGAAGTCGTGCTTCAATAGCTTCAACTTTATTCAATCCAGCTTTTTATATTTTTTTAGTTGTTTTATTGTTTCAAATTGATTTGGTCAAAGAGGTAATCGTTGTTTTAAAGAATTGGCTGAGTCAGGAAATTTGTTCAATGAAGTGCTCTATTTTTTCATTCCTTCTTTTATTTATTTATTTGGTTTTTTTTTGTTGAATTTAAAACACATAATCCGATCAATAAAAGTGTGGGCTTTGCACAACAAATTTTATTGTTCTTTCTTCGTTGATTTCTGTTACATTGATTTTTTTTTTTTGTTCAATCTCTTCACAACTCCAACAAATTCTGGTATTATAGCACTCTTTTTGAGGGACCTGGGATTGAAAGAAATTTTTTTCCTCAAACTTTATTTTCTTTTACCATGGATTCAGAAACTCCTTTCACTGCACTTGCACCACCGCCTTAGAACGGTGAAGGCTATCATGTAATGGCAGAAGGGACGGAGACTCATCCGAGGCAAATGATCTCCGAAGCTGCGGAGGAGGACTAATGGTTCTCCATTACCCGTTAATCCAACTACGCGCATCAAGAATCATGCGGAGAAGAAATTAAGAAAGTCGAAAGAAAAGTATGTTATTTACTTCATTTCCTCGAAATCTCATTATAATCATGACAATGGAAATCAACTCGAAATTGGAATTTCCTAAAGAAGGAGTATGAAGGAGATGAGAGAAATAAGGGAATGTAAAATTTGAAACCTTAATCGTAGTTTGAGCTTTAACACAGAAAGATTCGAAACTGAAGGAGTACTGACAGAGACATTCAGATTGCAAACAAAGTAAGATTATTTTGCTATGAATTTCCGACCATATTAGTTCAAAAAATTTTCAGAATCGTTTCCTGAAAGATTTGAAGCAACTATTTCCTCTATGGAAAACACTAAAGATCCGTTAAAGGTTAGTTTGACATAATTAATGCATACTTTGATAAGAAACATAAAGGCTCAAGTGAGGTTCGGGCGGTTTGTCAAGGTGCATTAGTCGCACAACAATCTAGTGAAAGAGGAAAAGGGAAGAAGAATGAGAAAACATTGTGGAAGGAAGGGTCATCCACCTTCCAAATGTTGAAGAAGACCTGACCAACAATGTGAGAAGTGTTAGAAGACAATGCATCATCAAAGAATCTGTAGGAGCAATACTCAATAGAAGACCGTGACACAAGTTGATTTACAACAGAAAAATGTTGCTCAGGTTGTTGATAAGGAAGAGAATGAGCAACTTTTTGTATCTTCTTGCTTTGCAACCTGTCATTCAAGTGAGAAATGGCTCATTGATAGTGATGGTACCAACCATATGACCCTTATTCGATCTCTTCAAGGAATCGACACTTCAATGGGCCTAAAGTGAAGATCGCAAATGGAGAGCAAGATCGCAAACAAGGAAAAAGGAACAAGAGTAATTGAAAGCATTTTTGTACAAAGCTTATCGTAGATGTGTCAGCTTGTGCCTGCACATTAAATTTGTCGAGGTCGCGCTTGATTTAGAAAGGTTTCAAAGTTATCTTTGAAACAAATCAGTGTCTAATCAAGGTTGCAACAAGCAATGATGTGTTCAGAGTTAAAATGAAAGGGAAGAGCTTTGCACTTGATCCATTGCAGGAGGAGCAAATAGCACTCTCTGCAACAAAAATCCATGCAGAAGTTGCACAAGAGGCTTAGACATTTCAATCATACAACTGTGGTTAATTTGTAAAGAAAGGAATTGGTTCGAGGTCTCCCTTACCTTGAATTGAAATTCATATTGTAAAGCTTGTCAACAAGGAAACCAATCAAGACTTCCCTTTAAGCAAGCATTTTGGAGAGCTACTGAAAAGCTGCAATTGATACACACTGATTTGGTCGGGCCTCACAAAACTCCATCTCTCAATGGGAGTAGGTATTTTATGATCTTTATTGATGACTATTCTAGAATGTGTTAGATCTATTTTCTTAGATTCAAGTCAGAAGTTGTTGGTGTGTTTTAGAAATTCAAGCAATGGATTGAAACACAAAGTGGTCACAAAATCTAAGCTTTGAGATCTGATAATGGCAAGGAGTACACTTCCGATAAATTTAATATTTTCTATGAAGAGTCTGGGATTGAACATCAACTCATTGCTCCATACACTCCATAGCAAAATGGAGTTAGTGAGAGAAAGAATCGTACCATAATGGAGATGGCCAGATGTCTAATGTTTGAGAAGAATTTACCAAAGGAATATCAAGTGGCTAAAGACATACTATAGCCTTCTTCAATGTACTACCTAATAAAGCAGTAGTTGAAAAGACTCAAAATGAAGCCTGGTATGGTTTTAAACCTTCTCGAAAAATCTCAAAGTATTCGATGGCCAGAGCCATTTACGTGCCTCGATCAATAGGATGTTAGATAAAAAGGCGTATGTAAATCTGTCGGTTACAACTTAATCTCTAAAGCTTATATAATTTTCCAACCAAACACTAAGAAAATTTTGATAAGTAGAGATGTGAATTTTATGGAGAATGATTGGTGGGATTAGAAAGGAAAGCAAGTAGTCTTAGTTCCTGACCAAGTTCCAAAATTGTAGCTCAAAGAAGATGAGTTGGTTGATGATGCTTAAGAGGTAAAAGATCACTTTCTGAGATTTATCATAGATGCAATGTTATAGTGTTTGAACCATGAGATTTTTGGGAAGCAGAGAAAGATCCAAAATGGGTAGCAGCAATGAAGGAGGAGTTGAGCAAGATTGAAAAAAATCAGACTTAGCAGCTTGCAAAAAGACTAACAAATAGAAACGTAATTGGTGTAAGATGGGTATTTAGAACCAAACTCAATGTTGATGGTTCTATCAACAAGCATAAAGCCATACTAGTTATGAAAGGGTATGCTCAAATTTTTGGTGTTGATATTTCACACTTCTTTGCTCTCGTCACAAACTAGATATAATTCAAAGTTATCGATCGCAATACCGCACCAAGGGATCGACTACCTCATCAACTTGATGTTAAATCGGCCTTCAATGGGCATACTGAGTGGTGAGATAAGGTTGAGCATCTTGATAGATTTGCGCGAAAAGGCATGAAGACGTATGTATTTGCTCAAGAAAGCCTCAGATGGCTTGGAAGCAAGCACCTGTGAGCCCGTATAGCGTAATTGATGAGCACTGATGCAGCGCCTGGTTTCAAAAAAGTCTCAAGAAGCTACCCTTACATCAAAGTCGATGAAATAAATTTTGTAATTATTTCATTATATGGATGATCTTTGGTTATAGGAAGTAATGAAGAACTCGTTTTAAAGTTCAAAGAAGATATGGAAGCAAACCTTTGAGACGCATGGGATTGGGGGAGATGGCTTACTTTCAGAACGAAATCGCGTAAGAACGGAGAAGTGTCTTCATCCTGTCAAAAGAAGTATATGAGAATCTAAAAATTTAGACGCATGAATGTAAGAGTGTATATACTCCCATGTGCTAAAAGGATATGCTGAGTAAGGAAGATGAAGCTGAGAAGGTGGATGAAACACTCTACAAAAGTCTAGTAGGTTGCCTGATGTATCTAACAACTACAAGGCCTGATACCTTACACTCTGTAAGTCTATTATCTAGATTTACAAATTGTGCAACAAAAACAGATTTACAAAAAGAGTCCTTAGATATGTGAAAGAGACAAAGACGTGAATCCGTGATCCTGCAAGTCAAGATTGGTGGTTTCAGAGGCTATTCAACAACGACTGGAGATGTCTCACCTGATCATATGAAAAGTATCGTAGTTACAAGCTTTAATGTAACACCCCCGTCCCTTTGAGAGAGTCTACGCATATGACACTGTGAGTACAGAGGTACATGTCACACCGAATATTGAGACTAAAAGTGGGAAATGATAAATATGGAACCCTGGACACTCAGATAAAACCAAGGGTACTGAATGGTCATTAAGCAAAAAGGATATTTTCAAATCAAAATTTAAGGTGTAGAGATGGGCCATAGTAGAAATTGAATAAGTTACAATTGCAATAATTAAAAGAAGAGGGTATTTGCAATCAATGGAAAAGTTAATTTAACAAAAGAGAATCAAAAACCAAAATCACATTTTGGTCTCCAAAGCTAGTGTCTTACTGCTAAGAGGAGAAGAGAGAGCCAAAAGAGGAGGAAGAGAAGGAAGAAGAAGGAAGAGGAGAGGTCCAAAGATTAAGGTATGGCCTTGTCTTAGAATCAAGTGTATTAGATTTCTAGGCTCGGGTATGGAGGATTAGTTCCTTCGATCTAGGCTTTGCGGTAAAGGTCACACAAGCTCTTGATTGTCATATGTGAGTAAAACCCCAATTGATGGAAGAAACTTGGAATCATCAAATCATACGACGTTTTAAAAGAATTTCGTATGACCTTATAGAGTGTTCTCGATTTTTCAAATAACGGGCGTTCGGTTTCGAAGTTTCAAAACACCAATTCACATGTCATGCAGCTTGTTAGATGATTTCCAAGTTAGTTTTTCGAGGTATTATGAATTATGGTTATATGGAAGTGAATTGGCATCAAAAGTGGGAGAAATAATGTAATCTGGCATTTCGGGTAACTCCTACCAGTACACAGGAAGGTCCACTGTAGAACTTTGATTCCGTCATTTTGGCCAAGTCCTACCGGTAGTTAAGTCCTACCGGTAGGACTTGTTCTCGTTTTCCCTGCTTCGACCGGGCCAGATTTTGGCCATAACTTCCTCATTTCTTATCCGACGGAGGATTCAAGTGGCTACATAAAAATAGACTTCAAGGAGAACAAAACTTAAGAAGTATGAATCGTCTAATTATTATCCTAAGTGGCCCAAAAATTCACTCAGTAAAGGCCACGTGCAAGTAAAATTCCCGCATCACCACATAGAGTAGTCCGGTTGTTTCTGAACGTAATCTTGAGTTTCATGGTCTAATTGGGTAATTCCAGTTGGAATAGAACCCTTAGCACCTTAGCTTTAAAAGAGTATGAAGAGTGTGACTAAGTCTAGAAGTACGTTAAGTTATGCGATTAATTTGTCATCAGATCACTGAGTGTAGGTTAAAAGTAAAGGCGGATAATCAGAATCTGTCTGCTAAGGCTAAAAGAGTGAGTGTTCTAAACTCATTTTTTCTAAATACTAGTGTATTATTATTATTATTATTACAAATTGTTTTACACTGGTATTTTATGGTTTTTGAATGCAAACCATTTTCAAGAAGCAATGAGATAAAAAGCAAGCAAATGGTTTTTGAAGTTAAACCGTTTAAAGTATCGTTTTAAAATTGTAAAACCATAATTACAAGCAAGCAAGTAAGTAAATGGTTTTTGAAAAGTTAAACCATTTTGAAGCAAGTAGTTAAATTCAAGCAATGGTTTTGAATAATTGTTCATTTTTCAAGCAAGAAGTAAGCAAATGGTTTCAAAGTGTAAACCATTTTACAAAGAGCAAGCAAGCAAGCAATGAAAGGTTAGAAAATAAGGCCTTCCCCTAGTTTTAAGCAAGCAAACCGGGTCAGAGGTATCCCGCACGGCACGGTGGTGTTAGGATTTCATACATGCATTGTAGTTTTAAGCCCTCGGCCTACAAACTAGGACATACATCATGCATTTAAAGGAGACCGTGGTACGATAGTATATAAGGTTATGAGCTCTAATCTAAGTATACATGGCGACATCGAGCATTAATCTCCACCATTCACCGGAAAATGAAAAGGTGGACGCCATTGCAGCGGCCCCACCGCACGGTGGAGCATAGGTTCCCGTGTTCACCAGTAAGATGATAAGCAAAATAGCCCATCGGGTCGATGTTTTATAAGCACGATACTGCTTTGAAAATCAACCATCGTTCCCTGGCCGCCAAGGCTTCCTGAGAGTTTTAAAGTAAACGAAGAGCCAAGCTCCCGCTTAGGATTTCAAAACGATCGATTGAGCCAAGCTCCCGTAGTTTTATTTTTCTAAAGATGTGCACTGAGCCTAAGCTCTATTTTTACGAAAAAGTTCGAGAAACTTTTTAAAGCAAAGGTTTCAGGAAAGGTTTTAAGAGACTTTTCAAACAAGATAAAGCAAGCAAGAAAAGAAAAGTATGAGTAGTTTTATAAACTTCTAAGCAAGCAAAGAAATAAGAGTTTTGCAAGCTTTTAAAGAAAAGCAAATAAAGTAAGAAGCAAAGAAAAGTTTCAAACTTTTAAAGCAAGCAAAAGCAAAGAAAGCTTCTCGAAAATAATTAAAAGAGAGTTTTACATTTTTAAGATGTTTTCCTAAAGAAAACCTTTTATAAAAGCATACACTAACGAGCTCGTTTAGCCTATTATTTTGTATTTTAAAACTATTTTCTGTGCATGTGTACGCAAAGACGCCTGAAGACAATAGACGGCCCCGACATCGCTAAGCTACGCAGATGAATAATATTTTCAGTTAACATACTTTGAATATGATAACTGGACATATGTAATGCATATATTAGTTGTATGAATGTGGTTGTATGCGGTCATAGCGTTTGATTTTTGATATGTTGTAAATCGATGTATACAGGATTTGAATTCGCACCACGTAAGGCCGTCATGTCGCCAAGTTTTTCCTACCGCTAAGATTTTACCAAATCCTAAGTTATAAATTAAAAGAAAATTTATATTAAAGGTGTATGAAGAATACTGGCCAGCTTCCATAGAGCTTCTAGTCGTTAGAGATGGAAATCTACTGGGATTTCGCGGAGTGAGCCGCAGACGCCCGCCGCCGATGGGTGGGGTCAGGCCATTTAAACTCGTCTGTGAATGTTTTTACGGTGTTCCAAGAAGAAATACAGTGGTATTAATCTACAACAGAAGCTGAATTTATCAGAGCTATCGTTGGAAATCCGCCTTATGGTTAAGAAAGGTGTTGATTGATTTGAATATGAATTATGAAGGACATACAAAAATATTTGTTGATAATCAAGCTGTAATTGCTATATCTCATAATCCCGTTTTTCACAGGAAAACTGAGCACTTCAATAACAAGTTATTCTTTCTTAGAGAAATGCAAAAGGAAGGTTTGGTTGGTTTGAAGTACTGCAAATTTGATTTTCAACTAGCTAACATATTTACAAAGCCTTTGTCAAGAAGCAATGGTATTTTTAGAGGGAAACTGAGTTCGGCAAAGAACCAAAGCAAGAAGGAGGCCTAAGCCCGCCAGCAACTACAACTTCGTCTAATCCAAATTTTATATTTTTTAATTGTTCGATTGCTTCAAAATTGATTCGGGTCAATAGTAGTCATGGTTTTTTAGGAATATGTTGATCAGAAATTTTATTCCATGAAGCGCTTCTATTTTTTTATTCTTCTCGTTATTTATTTTTTTTATTTTTGGCCGTATTTAAAACACATAATCCAATTAGTAAAAGTGTGGGCTTTGAAATAACAAATTTTACTGCTCTTTCGCTTGCTTTCTAAGCATTGATTGCTGCTCAATCTCTTCTACAACTCCTACAAAGTTCTTAAAGCTTGTTCTCCTCTATGCATCAATAGTAATAAAATTTCAGAGATTCTGTATTTTCTATCCACTGCTAAGTCTCATAAACTTCATTTTCCTTTATCTCTTTCGTTACTCATCCATTACAATTACTTCATAAGGGACCTGGGTATTTTTTTATTATCAGGATGATCTTTTCTCGTTACACATGATTGTTCTTTCTACTACCAAAGATCAAGCATTATCTCGCCAGAGTTTTCATAAGATGATTACAAACCAAATTTAAACACCCCTATCAAATGCTTACAATCCGACAATGGGGAATTCACTGGCTTTTCGATTTTTACCTGAAAATCATGGCTGGTACATAGATTTTCGGTTCTCATACCCTTCAAACAAAATGGTCGTGGTTTCGAGAGAAAATTCACATGTCATTGAACTAGCTAAAGAATCTCTTCTCGCTCTGCCTCCTTTCCTTCTAAATTCTGGATGCAAGCATTCCACATTGCCACCTATCTTATTAATCTTCTTCCTTCCAATGTTCTACTTATCAGTCTCCAACTCAGCTTCTTTATAACAAGACACCCAATTATGCCCATCTTCACATTTTTAGATGTCTATGCTTCCCTTCCCTACATCCTTATATGTCAAACAAACTTTCCCATAGATCTCTTCCTTGTGTTTTTCTGGGATATGCACCTTTTCACAAAGGTTATCTTTGTTTTGAACCAAACTTCAATCATTTCTACATTTCTCGACATGTTGTTTTTCATGAAAACTCATTTCCATTTAGGTCCCCCTTATTGTCTTCTCCTTCGTCCCAGTCCCCTAATGTCTCCTCTACACCTACATTTATTCATCTTCCACAAACAATAACAACTACCATAGCTTCTTCTCCTACCTAGGCCTCACCACTCAGTCATCTCCCAATCTATTCAGTTCCTCCCACTTCACACGCATCATTTCTTCATCTCCTCTCCTCCTTAACACACATTCTATGATCACTAGGCCAACCAGATATCTAATAAACAAACCTTTCGCCATACACCGCCCGAATCCTGTAATTCTATCTTCGCTCAAAGACAATAACTGGGTCACTACCATGAAAATGTAGTATGATTCTCCTGCTACGAAATCATATCAGACTCACTGCACCACCTCTCAAAAAGGATTGGTAGTGTCGTACTGATATAAAGTAAACATAAAACAATATACCTCTATTGGATCGCTTTAAAGCCAAAGGTGTTTAGGATTTCACTTCCAAGCACCGTGATTTACTTTGATACTTATAAATTCATTGGTAAAATCATGCTCTACGACTCATTCTAGCTCTATTGTATCATTTCATTGGCCTATTCGACAATTAAATGCAGAAAACACTTTTCTTAATGGTGATCGTCAAGAAGAAGTCTGCATGGTTCAACCTCCAGGATTCATCAATTCTCAACATCCTCATTATGTTCATAATAATAAGGGCCTATACGGCTTAAAACTCGCCTATTAGATTTTCTTGATTTCCACCTTCCAAAGAGTTGATACGAATTTACTACACGGCCAGCTTCTGCCGATATCATTGCTTGTTATGGTTTATGTCTACGATATTCTCAGACCGTGTCACACCCCATCCCTTGGCCCCGATCCCGACTAGCTTGATCCGAATCGAGTCCGCGCGAGACTACTTCCACGGACTCATTGATCCGTTTCTTATCGAAATGAAGATTTAATCTATTTCTTATTTTGTTATACACACTTAATAACAAAAATCATTTACATATATATATGCTGAACTACCACCCGAGTGGGGCGTCCATCGCACTCATACACATATATCGAAATTCCACTACTTATACATGTACATTTTTTTTCAATACAAAACATCGAGATCGTATAAATGCGACGAGCACCTATCTCCTAGTCACCGCCTCTGCCACGTGATACAAACCTCATCTTCTGTTTCGCTTCTATACCTACACGGATTAACACCCTTGCTAAGCTACGCTTAGTGGGACATAAGCATGGATAAACTACCAATCTGGGTGGATCGCCACAAGCTTATACATATGCATTTCATATATCTATACATATTCATATAACTTTTGAATTACTTATCATCTTTATTCCTTCAGATGTCACATGTTCTTTCATTTTCTTATTATTATATCTTCTAACTATACTTTTACTATATTCCCAGACTTTGTCATCTCTTTTTGCTATGTTCTATTTTCATGTAATCGTTATCATGTAATCGCTTTTCATATACCGTATTCATGTACCGTGGTTCATATACTCATTTCATATAATCGTATTCATGTAATCGTTCATGTAATTTGCCTATGTACTATTTTCATATACTCATTTCTGCTTTACTTTTCATTACTTTCTTTCATATTAACTTTTCGTATCATTTTACATTCTTATGCATTTATAGTATGCCTGACGTATAATCTCATGTTACGTAACTTATCATCACATAGCAAAGTAGTTTCCTATCTCATATCATATCTTTCCCACATGTCATATTATTCAAATCCACTGTTTTATGTTTCCTGCGCCCGGTAAACAAAAGAAGTGGATATAGGAAACTTATAAGGGCCCGGCGCTTTTGCACTCATCAGACAAATGGGGCTGGTCTTATCAAACCGAGATGCTCGTTATCATCAGACGAGACAAATGATCATCTTATAAGGCCCGGCGCGCTGGTGACTTTTCGGCCACCGTGGATCCAAACGGATCTATGTCATCGACCCAAATCCGGGCCTCGATATCAAACAGTAACTTGCATGGCCATGGTACTTCGGTCTCCCACTGCATGCCAATCTATCCTCTCTACTTGGTCGCATAATGCATAATCCGTTTATTACATTTTCGTACATATCTCATAAGCACTGAATAACTATCATATCATTATCATATGCACATATACTATCATTACTTTAAATCAACAGATTCATTCCTCATATCCTCAGAAATTTCATTACTGGGCTCTCATATTTCTCTATAATACATATATTCCTATATTTTTACCATGCATGCATTTACTCATTCTTATATTCATATATGCTTATCATCTGCACATGTGACTTCATTTCTCGTAACATCTTATATCTTGTTAACTTATATCTTCAATGACTTTATTAGACTATCATATTCCATGACATATACCAATACATTTCTATACTTGTAACGCTTTTACTTGTACTTTATCGACTCCGTCCTATCTCCCGTAGGAGCTATTAACTTATACCTACACGGAGCAGACATATCGTGCTTGTACTTTTATCTATCTTATATACTTCAGATCTATCTGAGTATTATATGATATACTATGACATCATATATGCTTACTGTTTTTCTTATTTCTGGACCTAATATGAGTCTCCACTTTATCATACTATGTATGTATTGTGTATTCTCGACTCAATGGGCTTCCATAGAGTCCAAGAACACCCCGAACCCGAGTTCTGACGAAGGAGTTATGACCTCCTCAAGTCGAGGTCATATCGTAGTCAACTCGAACTAGATGAGCCGACCTGACCTGACCTCGGGTGAGCTCGGTCTAACACCTTGGTCTGAATACCCACATCCTCCTCAGGCATATCAATGGATTCGACTAACGGGCTTTCCATGTGAGTCCAAGAACACTGGACCTGAAAGTTCTGACGAGCAGCGCACCTTCAAGTCGAGGTCACCGCACGCAGTCAAACTTGAACCTGGACGAACACCTCGACCTCGGTGAGCCTTGTGGTCTAACACCTCGGTCTGATACCCACATCCTCCTCAGGCATATCAATGGATTCTTGACCCAATGGGCTTCCATGTAGTTCAAGAACACCCAACGGAAGTCTTGGACGGCTGGAGTTATGACCTTCCGGGTCGAGGTCATACGTAGTCAAATCTCGAATCGACGAGCTGACCTCGACCTCGGTGTTTCTGGTCTAACACCGGCTTGACACCCACATCTTGTGGCATATCACTGGATTCTTTGACTCAATGGGCTTTCCATAGAGTCTAAGAACACCTGAATCTGAGTTCTGACGAAGGGGAGTTATGAGACCTTCCGAAGCCTGAGGTCATACGTAGTCAAACTCGAACTCCGGATTTAGGCCGACTGACCTCTGAGCCTTGGCCACACCCCGCCTGACACCTAATATCCTCCTCAGGCATATCAATGGATTCTTGACTCAATGACCTTTCCATAGAGTCTAAGAACACCCGAATCGGAGTTCAGACAAAGGAGTTATGACCTTCCAAAGTTGGAGGTCATACGTAGTCAACCCAAACGAGCTAACTCGAATCGTCACATGGTGGATGAGGTCCGTTTAATTCTCTAGCTGTGACTGGGTCCGCCATTAAGATAAGATCCGTCGACCTTCCGCCGCATGAGGCCTCGCGACCACCGACGAGAGGTCTCCGGCCGACCTCGCCGCATGACCTACGTGGTCGACTCCGCCCATTAGATCGCTTAGAGTAAAAGACCATAACTGGGTCTACTGTGGGTCCAAATTGAAAAATTCAAAGCTTAACATCAAGTTCATTGATGTGGCTACAATTTACCGTATGGGACTTACTACCAAATTCCCTTTTATTTCTGACCCAAAAACCTGCTCTAATGTCCGACTATCAGTATGATCGTGTGGAAATTCTTGGGCTCAACTCGCAACTGACTCTTCCCAAACACACCTATAGAGCCTTAATCCTTCCTCAACTCAACCCTAGCCTTAAACGAGCCTTCGGGAGTTTCAAACACAAACCATACACAAAACAAAGGGTTCCAAACCATGTATCTAAACTTTTGCACTCAAAACTAGATTTCATATTAATCAGAATTTACATACACATACTCATTTTTGTAGTAGTTCCATACCTGATCTCTTTTTTCCTTTCCTTTCTTTCTTTCTTTTCTTTTCTCTTCTTTCTTTCTTTCTTCTTCCGCTGCTTCTCTTCTTTCTCCTAAAGCACCAAAATGAGATATTTATTTTTGGTCTTATCCTTATTTGATCTTATCCCCTTTATTTCACTTTCCAAGGAGGAAACTTCCTCCTCTTCCTTCCAAATCACTGCCTCTTCCAGTAATTCTTCCTTATTTGGTCTAATATCTTTCTTTTATTACTTCTCATCCCCCACCTCTATTACCTTTGATTTGACTTCGCATATTCCTACTCGCTTATGAACTTATTAAATTGCGACCCTTAGGTCCCCGTATCGTAAATTGGCGAATTTACCCTTAACTTTCAGGATAATTCGAGTTCTTTCTTATTTTATTTTTATCTTTAATTTATTTCAAATAAATATACTTTTACTTTTATTATACCCTAAACATGTCCGAAAACTGCTAGGGTATATTTTGGGGTGTTACAAACTGGGAGTATCCTACACTTGTATCTCATATTATTGCTCATTTACATAAGAAATTTGCTATTCGTGATCTAAGGGAATTATCCTACTTTCTTGGCATTCATGTATAGTATTGTGGCAATACAATGAATCTTTCTCAAACCAAGTACATATAGGAACTTCTTCGCATTTAACTCAGCGGTGGATCTCCAAACCTCGTCGCACTCAGCCGCATAGGCATCTTCTTCTCAAACAATGGTGGCTTTATGATCCATATGAATACCAAAGTGTGGTTAAGGCCCTTCAAGATGTCACTGACTGGCCCAAATATAGCGTTTGTTGTTACTGGGCATGCTAATTCACGGTAAAACCTACTCGATGCTTACAAGGCTGCAAGAAAAGAATCTGCACACCAAAGGCAAGCCTTTCATCAGAAGGTTCCCATCCCCTGCCTCACAAATGTAGGGACGCCACATGCACAAAGACCTATTAACCCGATTTTCCAGAATTATTGGAGACCATTTCAAGTATATCCATAATCGACACAAACTTGTTTCCTTTAAAAAGCCAAAATTATGAAAATTCTGTGAGTATAAATCATAACTTGTCGAACTACCACTACAAAGTGGCGTTTAAATGTCCCACAAATACGCTGAAGTCTCTCGATGTTATCTCTCATAAGTTTTGCTATAACAAATATTACATTTACATTTACTATTACAAAAAATCGTAAGAATATACCTCTATAAAAGAAGATAGGGATTCAAGTGTCATGCTTTGTTTCACGCTGGCGATGTCTCTAACAACCTCTTCAGTACCTACACGGATGAAACACTCATGCTAAGCTTATAGCTTAGTGGGAAAACAAATAATAGATATTACCACTTCTAGTGGTCCTCAATTACAGTATACATTTAAAATAATTCACATATAAGAGTATTCATATCTCCCGTAGGAGTATATAGTAGAAATCTCTTATCGTGGTTGGGTACTGGGAGGTACACTAAGGTAACACATACTGCACTACGCCTTAAAGATCAAAGTCGGTTACTTTGTTTTCTTATGTTTCATCGTTCGCATACTTATCATATAAGTGTTTCTGCTTGCATAGACCGCAATTAACCAATGAAAGAGACGCATAATGCGTGACTGCCGCACTATACAAGATCGAACAAACATGCCTGCAACACGAAACAAGAGTGTCGTGAACACTGGCGTAGGAGTGTCGAGCACTAATCGGGACGCGTTCACATCAAAATGTATGCTAGATAGCACTAGACAGGATTGTCGAAGCACTAAATAAACGTGCCTATTCATTCACCATTCAAATTCTTTAGACAAACATACAATTATATGTGTTTCGTGAGCATTTTATCTCCATTTTAATAATACATTTATGTAGTCGCGTAACCTAATATGCAAGAATTCATATCAATTTCCTAACGATTACCCTGATCCCCCATTTGCTTAGGTTTTGTAGGAATAGAAATCAAACAAGCAAAGTAGAGAACAAGAAACAAAGCATGTCCAAAAGAACTGGTTCATCGAGGCGAAGGATCCCTCTCAAACATCAAGGAGACACCTCTGCTCGCTAGTAAAACATCTTCCTAGCGTAGCACCTTCGCCTAAGTGAAGAGGCGTTGGGGTAGAACATAAATGAGGCATTTTTGCCTTATTTCACAGGACAATTTCCAAATCAAAACAAAACCATATCAAAACAACTCTCAAACCCAACTCAAACCAACAAACAAACCATAAATAATGGAAGAGTTAGGATTTTTCATAACCTGATGTCTCGAAGTTTGAACCAGCTCCTTTTACATTCATTTTCTTCTTTTCCCTTTCTTTCTTTACTTGAACAAGTAGAGCCCTACCAAATAGAGAGATAGAAACCTAGAAACCTGGTTCCTTCTTCCCAAAACCCGATGTCCTAATCCTCAAGCCAAAATGGAAAATGCCCCTTTTAAGACAATGTTTGCTTTAAGGAATTCACCCTGCTTTTCCCTTTGCTATTTAGTCCTTATTCTTCATTCAATTTGCAAATCATCTTATTAATATTCTACTTTAACATATAACAATTTTATCTTATGTCATTTGAGTCCTTAATTGACTAATTTCCAGTTTACCCTTTTTCACACATAGTACTTCAATTTCCGAAAAATACAAATTTGACTTTGATTATATCCTAAACATATCATAAAACTATTAGAGTATAATTTGGGGTGTTACATTCATGGTCTTTACTTTTAGGCTTCTTCCTCCTAGATCTCTGGTTATAGGTGATGCTAACCGGGGCATCATGTCCGTATGACAGAGAAGCACCATTTTCAGATTTTCTCTGGCCAAGTAACTTATCTCACGGTTCTACCAAGCAACGCCTTCTGCTCTTCAAAAAGCAAATGGCCGAATCGTAATATCTGAGTCTTGTTTCACTCTCAATAGAGTTAGCATGGATTCGCCTTTACTTCATGAACTCCGGGCCTCAAGCCCACTGCTTTTTCGTGCGACAACCAAAGTGCCACACTCGCTTCCAAAATCGCGGTGTTTCATTCTTCGCTCAAAAGACATTGAATTTATCTTCACTTCATTTTCAGGATACATTAAGTAATGAATTAGTTGTTAAATACATTCCTTCAAAAGATCAGGCTATGCATATCCTTACAAACACTTCTGTGTACAACCCAAGCTGATACTGACGCATCAAGCTCTCGCCACTTCCCATGCCTATGAGCTTCTCGAGGGATGTTGTAGATACTTGCTTCGGGCTTCCTGTGGCTCCCTTCCTATGCTGAAAGAAAAAGCCCAACATCAGAGGGCCCACTTGTCTCACTTATTTAAGTGGTTGTGGGTCAGATTAGGCACAAGAGAGTGTGCCTTATTTTCAGGAGAAATATAGCAAGAAAAGAGAGAGAAGATAAAAGAAAAGTTTTGTGATTTTCGCACATCCACTGCATCGCTTTTTCGGGACATAAACTGGGCAGATTCGTCAATCGTTGATCGAAATGTTGATTTTCGACAAGAAAGTTCTAAAACGTGGATACTTCATTCCTGCATTTCCGCTAGATCACAATATGATATCCGAGCAGGAGATAAGTGCTTCGCAGCTTTATATTCTCGGGTCTTTCTTTCTTCTTATTTCAGATTGGAAGCATTGGTGTTTGATTCTAGATTGTCAAGAAGTGTTACTACTTTTTTGGCAATTTATCGAAACTCTCAGACTTACGATCATAGTGGAGCTATTTCTTCGTCCGACGACCGTGGTTTTTACCCTTTACTTTGGCGGTTTTCCACGTTAAACAAATCAGGTTCCCTTGTGCTACTGGATTGCTAAGGCCATATTTTTATCGTCCTCCCTATAAGTTCTCAAGTAAGTAAAGGGGAATTTAATCGCACTACCTTTTTGCTCATATTCAGCTTTGTTATCAGGTCGGGCTTCGCTTTTCTATCAGAGCCGTATCGTGAGCGCCGTTGTTAGTGGTTGTTTTCTACTTGCTTGAAAGATGGAGGCACATATGAAAATGGTATCTTTGAACGGAGCAAACTATCACTACTAAAGCGGTAAGACGGCGATCATGCCTGCGGAAGAATATGCATATTCCCGTCTTCGCGCATTTAAGCTCGAGTCCATAAACTGATGAAGAGTGGGGTTTCGAGCATGAGCGCAGTATGCGGTTTTTATCAGGCACTTTTGTATGAACCCATTTATAATCTTATTGCCAGAGACACATGCAAGAACTATGTGGCAACACTGAAGTCCTCAGATGCTCTAAATCGTGGAGCAACAAATCAGACTTGTTAAAGAATTTTGTTGAATTGAAGTACAAGGATGGAACTCCATTTATCGAGCACTCTGAGTACCCCCAAGGGCGCTGCGGATCAATGTCACTGTATCAAGTTCGAAGGATGATGTGTCAGACTATTTCTATTAATACTCTACCCGATTCGTGGGAGATATTTTAGTTTCCATGATTAGTGTCGCCTAATGGTATCGTTTCTCTGGTAAATGGCAAAGACCAAGGTTTTAATGAAGAGATGAGAAGGAAGGCGCAAGGTATTTCTACTCATTCAGAGGTGCGTTTGTTACTGGAAAATAGGGAGAAGCCAAAAGGAGTCAGCGGTGGTAGAGACAAAGAGCAGGAGCAAGTCCGCATCTCTGATAAGAATATCGAGCGCCATTATTGTCACAAAATAGTAAGTACATCCAAAGGAACCTGCTTTTCTATGGAAGCAAAAAGAGAGTAAAGACAAAAGGGGTAAGCGTAAAGAGAAGGATCATGATGATCGATCAGACTACCTACTGCTGATGATCTCTATACCCACGACTCTAATTCACTTAATTTTGTATCCGATGAGATAGCGTGGTTAATTGATATGGTGCTACACCGCATGTTACACCCCAGAAGGAGTTCTTCAGCCATCTTACACTCCGTGATTTTGAGCTTCAAGACGGGTAAAATTTGGCCAAGGCCCGCCGTTATTTGTGGCCATGACGTCAAGCCAAACCAATACGGGAATACAGCTTGCTACTAAGAGGAGTCAAACATGCTCCGATGTCCGCTTTAATTTGATCTCTCGTAAGGGTGTACTGATGATGTTGGCTATGATAACCACTTTAGTTCCTGAAAGGGAACCACAAAGGTAATTTAGTCAGGTAAAGGGCGTAAGAGTTCAAAGTCAGATTGACAAAGCTGGGTTACAGTGACAAAGGTGAATGCTATGGATACAGAGGCTTTTCAGGGCAATCGAAGACTTAAATTTCATATCGCTGAGAAGGTTGAATTGTCTAAGAAAGAAGGACATGCTTCCGGTTTGAAGAATGTAGATTTGAGAAATGTTCTACGCATGATCGGGTAAGCAAACCGCAGTATCCTTCAAGAAGCATCCTCCCCTCGAGAAAATCGACTCGCTTGAATTGGTGCATTCGCATGCTCGCGCCCTCAAGGTGAAATCCTTTAAAGGGTGCACTTTATTTTGTTACATTTATCGATGTTTATTCCGCAAAACTTTCTTGGTCTATGCTTTGAAGCCGCGTGACCAAGTGTTGGAAAAAGTTCAAAGAGTTTCATGCCTCGCTGAGAGGCAAGCCGCAAGAAGCCAATGCATCCGCATCACAATGGTGGTGAGTATTATGGACCTTTTGATATCTACTGCAAGCAGCATGGCATCGTCACATGAGAAGACTCCTCCTAAAACTCCTCAAACAATGGCTCGCGTAGAGGATGAACAGGATATCATTGAGAGAGCGGTGTATGCTCTCTAAAGCTAAGTTACCTACACTTCGGCGAGGCACCTGCATACACAAGGTACGTGATCAATCTTAGTCCCCGCCGCTTTGAATATGAGGTGCCAACAAAATTTGGTTCGCAAGAATGTAAAGTATGATCACTTGGCGTTTTGCCGTAAAGAGTTTTCAGGCATGTTCCAAAGGGATTTAAAGATACAAGCTGGATGCAAAGTCAAGGCAAAGGCATATTCATCGGCTATGGTGAGGATGAATCTAAGCATGTGTCTATGATCCTAATGAGAAGAAGCTTGTTAGAAGCCGTGATGTGAAATTCATGGAAGATCAAAACCATCAAGACATTGATAGACGGAGAAGTCTACACTCTACAAGACAATGGTGTGGCTGATTTCAACCTATTCACCGCCTCTATTCGGGACCAATACGATGCTCGTAATGATGTTGGTGATCAAGAACTCGCATAAGGCGTAAAGTGATGTTCCTCGCGGATGATGATGAAGAGGAGTACACATGTCACGTAGCATGAAAATCTGAGTGATGTTACCGAACCACCTCAAGTTCAACTCAGGAGGTCCAACAGGGAGAGACAACCTTCTAAGAGGTATTCTCCTGATGAGTATGTGATTCCCTAACAGATGATGAAGAACCTGAGTGCTTTACAGAGGCCACGGAGAGTGAAGAAAAAGAAAAGTGGTCGACGCAATGAAGGATGAGATGAAATCCTTACATGATAATCACACTTTTTTGATTTAGGTGAAGCTTGCCTAAAGGTATATGGCCTCGATACCGTGGATCTACAGTGGTGAAGCATGAAAGTAACACTACGCTCCTGTGCATAAAGCCGCATTAGTGGTGAAGGGTTTAGTCAAAGGAAGGGTGTCGATTTTAATGAGATTTTCTCTCCCCGGTAAAAATGTCATCCATTAGAACTGTTGAGTCTGGGCCGCCACTCTTGATTCGAGGTAGAGCAAATGGATGTGAAACCGCTTCATGGTGATTCGAAGAAGAGATCTATATGTGAAGTAACTCAATGGGTTTCCCATGTTAAGTGAAAGAAGACTATGTGTGTAGGCTTGTAAAGAGCCTATATGGTTTGAAGCAGTCTTTGAGGCGGGTACAAGAAGTTTGAGTCTATTATGTGTGAGCAAGGCTATATGAAGACTACTCCCCGACCATCGTCTTGTCGAAAGTTTTTAATGATGACTTCATTATCCCTGCTATTATATGTCAGATGATATGCCATTGTCGGGAAAATGTTTCCGCATGATTGATGTGTTAAAGGAGCAACTGAAAGTCATTTGCCATGTATGACATGGGAGTCGCAAACAGATTTCGTATAAGAATCATCCGTGATGTAGCGAGAGAAAAAGTCAGGGTCAGCCATAAGAACACTACATTAAAAGAGTGTTGCAGATTCCACATGGAAAGGCCAAGGCAGAAGTACCTTCATACTCATTTTAAGTCGAAGTTCCCAACAAAGTCCATCAAATGAAGATGAGGAAATTATATATGCACCCAAGTTCCTTATGCATCCGCCGCGGGAAGTTCTCATGTATGCAATGGTGTGCGCACCGTATATAGCACATACGTTGGTACTACAAGATTTTTGTCAAACTCAGGTAGAGCATCGAATGTCAGAAATGGATTTTGAGGTATCTTCGAGGTATTGTTAATGTGATGCTTTGTTTTTGCGATGATAAGTCAATGTGGTGAGATACTCGCATCTTTCGGAGGCGGCTGGAGACATCGATTCCGTGAAGTCCACTTCGGGTTATATGGATTAAACTCACAGGGGGAGTCGCGTGACTCGCGTACCAGCCGCAGGTGTAGCTTGTTTACTACAAGAGGCGTAATTTATTGCCATTATCAAGCATGCAAGGAGTTGCTATGGGTGAAGAAATTCTGCAGAGTTTGTGTTGTTCAAGCATAAATATCTACTATTCAGGATAATGTAGTGCTATTTATCTTGGTAAGAACTCAACCTTTTCATTCAAGGTCTAAGCATTGACATGAGGTATCATTGGATACGGATGCTTTGATGCTAAGTCAAGTAGAGCTGGTTAAAATTCACCGGATGATAATGGTGCTGATATGATGACTAAGGCATTACCAAGAGTGCAAGCTTTCAGTTACGCAGACGCGGCCGTACAGCCATCTCCACATAGTTGTGAAGGGGAGATTTGTTGGGTTTTGGGCTCCCTTCCTATGTGGAGTAAAAGCTCAAATTGTGAGGGCCCACTTGTCTCACTTATTTAAGTGGAGAGGGTCAGATTAGGCACAAGAGAGTGTGCCTATTTTGTGCAGAAATATAGCAAAGAAAAGAGAGAGAAGAGGGCAAGAAAGTTTTGTGATTTTCTTACCATCCACCGTAGACTGTTTTTCAGATTACAATCAGATTCTGCCTCACCGCTGTGATCTCGGCTCGATTTCCGGATTTTGTTGTTCTGAAACTATTACTTCCATTCTCATGGTTAGATCACAATACGATATCCTGTTGTGGAGATAAGTGCTTCTCGCAAACATATTCCCTCAGGGCTGTGGTCTTTCTTTTTTCTTCTGTTATTTTGCATTGAAGCATTGGATATTTGATTCTAGATTGTTGGCTATAGCACATTTTCGTGCACTTATTTGAAACTCTCAGACCTTTATCGATCATAAGTAGCTGAAAGCTATTTCTTTGGTCCTGACTCCACCCGCGGTTTTTACCCTACTTTGCTGGGTTTTCCACGCAAACAAATCGCACTTCAAGTGCTATCGATTTCTCGGCTTTTGCGCCATATTTTTATCAACCTTCCTCATGTTCTTGCAAGTAAAGGGAATTTAATTCGCGCCTACCTTTTGCTCTGTTATTCAGTTTGTTATCACTGGGCCTCGCTCCTCATCAATACCGACTCCACCACAATCTGTAACAAACCCCAACAAACCCTTCCCTCCTTCCACCTACTTGTATTTCTCATATAAAGATGCTTTTTATGTTTGGGCAAAGAATAAAATTCACTCAATTAGTTACATT
This sequence comes from Tetrastigma voinierianum, assembly GCA_016808115.1. Taxonomy (NCBI): domain Eukaryota; kingdom Viridiplantae; phylum Streptophyta; class Magnoliopsida; order Vitales; family Vitaceae; genus Tetrastigma; species Tetrastigma voinierianum. The sequence continues at coordinate 253,371 of JAEQBH010004118.1, forward strand.
AGGTTTCCTCATTTCTCTCTCTTTCAATTGGATATGTTTCACTCATCGCTACCAAGCCCCTTCGCCACTTAGTTCAAGTAGTAAAGAGGTGAGACAAATAGGGAAGTTCTAGGCCAAATTTTGTAAATAAAAAATGAAAAATAAATTATAAAATCCATATAAAAATAAATAAATAACAACTTTCTCAAACCACTTAGTTTCTTTCTTTCTCTTTTATTTTTTATAGTTTTATTTTTAATAAAATAAATTAAGAGTTAATTGATAATTATTTGTTTGTATTTTATAAAATAGAAAATATGGAAATCATGTTAAATGTAAATAAGTAAATGGACATCATTTTTTAATTTTCAAAATAAAAATTAAATGTGTTCATAATATTTTTTTTTTATTGTTTTATCACTCTATACTAAATTGTAATACTCTATTTTTACAAAGATTCGATATTCAAGTCTGAAACCTCTCATAGCTTCATTCCGCCCCGTTATCATTTAAGTCAAGTCTTAAAGACTCTACAAATTTAATTTAAAAAGTAATTATATAAATATATAATATTAATAAATCATTCCATACAAAAATTGTTTAATTAAAAAGATATCAATATCTAAAATAGTCATGTTTAGTCCATAAAAAATATTTTTGTTTATTTTTGTTCGATTCTCAATCAAAAATATGTATGTGGTAGGGTGTTTGGCTGATTATGCGGTACCAAGTTATGCGATTACATTCTGGAAAAGGTGCCACACCCACTTACCCCTATTGGTTTGACTCTGCCCTCCCCTATTGAGTAACCTTTTTTTTTCTTTTTTTTGGGGACTTCTTCCCCTATTGGCTATGGGCTATGAGTAAAGTAGAGAGAAAAGAGAAAACAAAAGCATTTACATTTACAGCCCTTTTCCCACTCCCCCATTCTCTATTCTATTGCATACGATTTATGAAGATGATGATGATGAGCTGTTAAATTTATTCATACTCTTTGAATACTTTGACTTTCCCTCTTCATGCCAATCACATTCTCTTTATCTTTCTTCTTTCTCAACACAAGTCAATTCCATCCTATCATTGCTATCTACATGATATTTTTTAGTAAAAAGTTCTATTCCATGACTATTTTCTAGAATTATTCTTTTTTATTTTTTTCAAAAAAAAAAAAATTATATTTTTATTCTAAAGAATACAAAATAAAATGTATTAAAAGATGTTTCTTTTATTGTTTCACAAATATTTAGAGTATATTTGGTTTTTAAAAAATACAAAAAAAAGAAAAAGTATCAAGAAAAATGATTTTGGTTGTTCTATAAGATTCTTCTAAAAATAGCATATCTATATATATATAAGATTCTTCTTATAATTATATATAACTAAAATTAGTTCAACTTTTATATATTTTAGTATTTAATCTTCATATTAAAGAGTTAAAATAAATTCAACGAATTTTAAGATTCAAATTAAAATAATTTATTAATTTTAAAGCTATTTTTATTTTTCCTTTATTTTCTCTTTTCTTCTTTTTTTCCTCTATATTTTTCCTATGTATTTCCGCTATGAATATTAATTATAAGGAGGAAAAAGTCCATGAAAATAACAATTCATCCACTTATTTTGTAAATGAATAAATCTCAATGTTTCCCATCCCATCCAATGGTTGTTACCTCTCAACAAGGCCAACAGAACTTGAACTGCTCCATCATAATTATTACATAACTAATACATGATCTGGTTTCCCTTTCACATCTCTAAATTTTATTTATTTTTAAATATAAAAAATTAAATGCCAAAAATTTCAATTATAAAATCAAAATTTCTTTTGCAACCTTTTTCCTGGGACCATGTACAATTCTTGTCCCTTTATGCTTGCAGTGACAAACAAATTAAGGTTAGATGGCTCAAGGACATGGAAAAGATTTGTGCAGCTATTTATTTTTTCATTGATTTCTTAGCGACACAAATATTCCACTATCATCATCTTCATCAGAAGAATACACAGTCACAAAGTAAACTGAGCTTGGCTACTTAATTGACTGTTTTGGAGACCCATAAATTTGTTTCTGGATTCTCTCCATATTGTGAATTCAATATCAAATCATTATAGGTGTTTGGGCTTGCCCCCTAGCTCCTTCTTCTTATTCATCTTCATTTTTTCCTGTTGACTGTTGTGACAAAAATTAATGCCCATTCATTGTCCATCTTCTTAGTGAATTCCACATCATGCCCACCTTTTTTTTGGGTCATATTAATTCATTGAGTGATGCAATTTCCAAATCTGGTTTGATTCAATTTCGAGTTATTTTGGCAAAAAAAAAAAAAAGAAAAAGAAAAAAAGAGAGACTAATTTCCTAATGAATGAAGGTTTTTGTTAGATAGAACAATAATTTTTATTTCATTTCAGTGGATATTCTTACTAAATTTTAGAATGGTTATTGAGAAATAAAAAGTTAAAAACTCTTTTTTTTAAGCTCGATATACATGAGACTAGATAGTCTATATTATATATGTAAAGAAGGTCTTCATTTCTTTTAATGAAAATTTTATGGCAATATTATTTTTTAGTTTAATAATAATATAAAATGATGAGCATGTGAAATCATAATTTTCCTAATTTAACAGAGATTTTTTTATATCTATTCACTTTGTATGTTACATTATAATACTATTTATTCTTACAACGATTCGAGTTTACATCTCTCGTAACCCTTCTTTACCCTTTATTACTTCTGAGTCAAGCCACATAAGAGCTAAAATTTAATTTTTAAAAATATCTTTTTACTCACTCACATTAAGAGTGAAATGTAAAATTTTGCATCCCAAACAAAGAAAATTGAATAAAAATCCATAATTTGGTTCATTGAAGGTACCAAGACAAGAAAAATAGTAAGAAAATGATTTTCTTACATTTGTTTGTCAAATAAAAATCTCACAAAAATCAAATATGAATAAAATTACTTATAATCTTATATTTTAAAATTTTTAATCTTTATATCCATGAATTAAATAAATAAAATAAGTTCCGATAGAAAATAAAAATAACAATCAGATTTTACTCTATTTTTATTTCCATCATTTTTCTCTTTCATTCTATTTTTCTTACTCTATTTTCTTTCCTTTCCATATTCCCCTAAACTTTCCTGGTAATCAAACACACCCTTTAGAATGAGAACAGGTGAGAATGTGTGTAGAGTCTCCAGCTCCACAGTCACAATGTGAAAGGAGATCAAATCCAAGTTAGGAGGTGACATATACAAGTGTAAAGCACTTGATCAACTACAACCTAAAACTTTAATTGATGCGGATCTTTTCCTACTAAAATGGTGGACATGATTTACTTTCATGAGAGCCAAACACAAGAAAAAGGAAAAAAATAAAAAGCTTTTCCTTAATTATATAGTTTATCAATTGAATATCCTGCACAAAAAAATGCCACTAAAACACCTTTATTATCTTCATATTATCAATTGGATTAAGCACCAAATCCTCCCTGACTTTCTTGTGGTTACAAACACTTAGTTTGTGCCCTTCCATGGTAGGTAGAAAAGCACTTTCCATATTCTAAAACACTCCATTTTTTTGACTTTTTTTCTTAACAATAACTCCATCTTATTGTGCACACAATAGTAATCAACTTCATTACATCCTGATAATGGGATTGCTTCATAATATATATACTGATTAGAGTCATAAGCTTCACTTAGTGTAATAATAATAATCAGCTGATACAGGAGAAAATAGCAGAAAATGACAGTTCTTGTAATGTTGATATATAATCACTATATTTCATGTAGAAGCAATGGTTTGCTTGCATTTTACTGCTATTACTGAAACAGAAGCAGCATCAGCCGCCCTAAAAAGACCATGGACTTTCATGGAAAATTTGAAGAAAAATTCTGAGTTTTAAATGTAAAAATAGCCTTTGGTTTTGAAAAAAAAAAATTTGCTTTTTAACTTTTCTAAAAATATATGTTCAATGTACTTTAAAATTGTAGCTAACAAAATGGAATCAGAATAGCCAATTATAATTTCATTTTCAGACTTCAGTGCTCATACTATCAATTGTGCGCTTCATTTTTTAATTAAAGTTGTACTATAACCAACTTTTTAACTTTTTTTTTTTTTTTTTTTTTTTTAGATTGCATTAAAAAATTGAACATCTCTCCTAAATGGCATTAAAGAGACTAGACATGGTCAGTATGGATGAGAAATAAATCAATATTGATTTGTTTTTTTAAAATAAAGTGTGACTTTTGACTCAAACTCAAAAAATTCTTTGAATTTTGAGTTTTTATGTACACTGCAAAATAATAATATTTGTTTATGGTGGGCTGATCTTGATTTGATGGCTTTGTATATCAGTTGATTACTACATGACTTTCCTTCTAATAAAAATCTTTAATTTCTGTCTTTACAGTGCTATTCATCATTGGATTCTCCCATCTCTTTCTCTGTGTAGAGTTAAGCCGTGAGAATGGATGAGGGGAGTTAACTCTAATCCTTTCTTTTATGAAGGTGAAACCAGGTAAGGATTGGTTCTCATGGGGATTTCTGATAGCATATTTTTGCCTCATCTCATTAGAAAGAGAGAGAGTACCCACTGACAGAGTTGATGATCATGGATCTGGAAATCTTTACTAATTATACAGGCTAAGTTTATTTTGGTAATGGCCACTAGTGTCACTATATATATACAATCAAATAGGTATCCATTTTCAAGCCCATCTATATTGACTTTGGGGGAGAGATATCAAACCCTCACTCATGACTAGGGAGACTATGGACTATCTCTCTAGATTACATGTTAGTAAAAAGGTAAGCTACAAAATCTACTTAGCTGATATTGGTTCCCAATGAATACATGAGAGAGAGATGATAGAAATTGATGATCAAAGTAGGATTTGAATCGACATCTGTTAATAGTATTGAAACCCTAACATAAAAGTGAGATAGAGAGAGAGAGGGAGATATGATAGAAGTTGATGATCAAAGGGATGGTTGGAATTTTAATGTGTATATATATTGATAGTATATTGAAACCCTAATATAAAAATGCATTAGCTTCATATTTTACAGTCTTACATAAGACTTACCTCATATAGTAATGACACCATTTGATTAAGTAATGGGTTCATTCAATTAGGGTTTTGATTTTTTTATCATTTTTTTCTGCATTATATTAGAGAATGGAAGAAGCAAAGAGAAGATATGATTGTCCTTGTCTCTTTGCATTCATGATACTTTTGGCCTTATTCCTTTCTCACTGTTTTCTTTTTTGTATGGGAAAATGACTTATCAATTATGATCATTTGCATCACTAACTTAGCTTCTTCATGCATAATTAAGCATATTTTGACTTCATTCAATGAACCTTAATACCCATTAATTCCTTCAAAGATAATTAATCAAGGTCATCAATATCTAAGAGAATAATTAATAAGATATAGTTTGTTTTAAATATAATTTTTAGGTGGTTACTTTGGTTAAGCTTGTAAGTGAATGCATTTGACTCAAGACTCTAGGTGTTTGAAATGAAATGATCAAAGGTAGAAAAATGGGAAAAAAAATGATAAAACAAAGAAAATTAAAGATCATGGTCATTGACCTATATGTGAAAGAAAAAAATACTTGTTGAAACTAGATGAACTTTACAAAAATATTACTTCCGACAAATTGAATCTTTTTCAGCTAAAGTAAGGTTGTTAATCAATGGGATCTCTTGGATGATTGATCATGTGATCATTTTGCTTTCCCCATCCCCTTCCTCCTTCCCCACTTTACTCTCCATTTGTTTGTTGTGATGAGTAGTAAAAATTTTTGATTAAAAACAAATAACCAAAGGGAAAAGTGGGGGAAGAAATTGAGAAAATGAGTAGAAATTGACAAATCCATGAAAATGGGAGGGGGTAAGGTGGCTGCGGAATCATGGGATCTGAAAGAGGATAGAGTCAGAGGCACAAAGGGAATAAACAACAAAACAAGACATAGAGTCATTCATAGCAAAGGGGGAGGAGAGAAGGATTTGAGGGTGTGGGAATGAAATGGAAAATTGTGAGCATTATTATGGTGGTTCCAAAATAGTCCAATCATGGTAATTGAATGCCACTTGATGGGAACACTTGGAGGAGAGATATAGGAGGAAGAGATTAATATGAAATGGAATGCACAAAAAGAGAAAATAAAAAAATAAAAAGAAAAAGAAAAAGAAAAAAAGGGGAAGGGGAAGGGGGACAATGGTAATTGAGGTGTAGGGTGTCACAACTTTAAGCAGTAGTATCATTGTTTGAAAAGGGCTTGTGAAGGGTAAGTTCATTGATTTTGAAAGGGGATAAGAAGCATTTTCCTAACATTGACATTACTTCTTTTTCTGCCATCAATGACTTGCTTGAATTGAATGGTGTTTCTTCACTCACTCACTCCCTCTCTTTCTTTCCTTTTTCTTTTCATTTTCTTCCTTCCTTCCATCCACCTATTCCACAATAAGTGTCCTTCTCTTCCATTTTGTGGCCACACTCCCTTAATTTTCTCCCATTCAAAATAGCAGTACTTTCAAGAAAAAATTGTCCTGCCATTCCATTAAGAGAGTTGGGCTTTCTTCACTCAAGCCTCCAATTTAATTGCACGGCCATCGGGGCTTCTAAATGCAAGATGAGCGGATGACAAGCTTTTACATTAGTGATTCACCGATTTGTGCAAGGGTGCGGCAAGCCATTTTATAAAGCCACATGAGAGGAAAAGTGAAGGCGCTATGTGATAGGAGGATTGCTTATGCGGCGTAATTTAAGTGAAAGCATCAGGTCGGCGAAAGACTTACGCTAATATGAAGAATATAGAGGCACAGCCAAGAGGAGAAGGATACGAATGTGGGGCATCACCTATGTAGAAAACAAGCAGCATAACAAAGCGTTATAATTCAGGTATCAATATACTCTTGTACCTTATTCACCATTTTACTGTCTCATACGTCAAAGCAACACGTAGTAATTTTTTTCTACTTCACTTTTGCTCCCTCCTCTCTCTCATAATGGCACCACATGTGGTCACACCTCTGAACCTTCGTCTCCCGCTTCGCTTCTCACTCAGCCGAGGCGTCGAATTCAACTCCTGATGCACTAGGGCGCCACTTGGCAATGCTTTTTGTTCCCATCTGAAACCTTCGTTTATGTATTAGTTTCAATTTTTGTGATTTCTTTGTATGTTGATCTCACTGGAGCTCGGATTTTCATCCTCCATGTCGTTCGATATAAGCTAGTCTTTGCATTGTTGTGCTTCCTACATTTCGCTACATAGTGTGGTGAAGAAGAGGAATAGTGTCCGGACAATCTGATGGCTGAGTGCTGGAGCTGTGTTATGTTGTTGCTCTGTGTCGAAATCTTGATTGTCGGTGTTGTGATTTCAGTTGTTTGAGTGATTTTGAGTGAATTGAGTTTCAGTTTTTGGGTAGAGGGAGGAAGGGGAGGGGGGAGGGTGATGGATCGGCTGCTCCTGCCGACGGTAGGACCGCCAATAAAGCGGCGAGCTGGGTTGCGGAGGAAACAGGCGGGTAGAGGATCTTACAGGGGGAGCTAGGGGCAGATGGAAATCGCAGGAAATTAAGCTTTTTTTCGGAGGTTTGGTTGACCCAATTGAAGGAAATTTTAGGGGCGTCTTAGGATTTTGAGGGGGTGAAGAGATGGCCGCTGACTTGCAGCAAACGCTGCGAAGCCTCTGTTTCAATACAGAGTGGAAGTACGCCGTCTTTTGGAAACTCAAACATCGGGCTCGCATGTAAGTTGATTATCTCTTAATCTTCCAGCCCTTTCCATTTATTTCATGCATAAACACTTCGTTTCGTAATTGAGAAAACAGGAGAAGAAAAACAAGGGTATTTCTTTGGGTTTTGTGCTTTGATCTCTAAGAAAATGCAAGGCTGAGTAACTCTTTCAATAATTGTGCGGATTGAGTTGATTATACGAAGAGGAGTAGAAATTGTAGTCTTGAAAAGGAGTAGAAAATCAAAAGCAATTAACTCGGTCTATGGTTTTCCTTGATTTAATGGCTTGGAAAGGAAATTCTGGTTTTAGATGTTCCATTATTTGGGATTTAAGGACATTAAAAGGCTGATCGATTCGAAAAAATAATTGTACTATATTTAATTGAGTAGATTACTTCAGAAAGAGAAGAAACTTGTAGTTCTAGATAAAGCTCAACTTTGTTCTGCCAATAATTGTGGTATGTTGGGTTAGTTGGTCACAAACAAAAAAAAAACATAACAGTTTATGTGGCCAGAAACCTGAACAAGTAATTAGGAAATTATGTTGACATTGAAGGAAATTCGGTAGGTCATCAAAAAGATTGAGAAGTATTAGGTTTCTCAAAAGTTACTGCAAATTTGTTTATCCGATGTGCACTGCTAATGAGAACTGTGATTTCAATTCAAGTATTCAAAGCCATGTTATATCGCTCTCTTTAGAATAATAGTGGTGTTTTAATTTATGTATTATTGTTCATCTACCTTAAATAGATTTCAGTTGCAAGTATATGGCTTCTAAATTGCACATTTCTATTCTGGGATTTGAGGCCTGCTAGTTGATGTAGGTATATGTAAAATTTGGAGTTGGATTAGAGCTAATATATCTTCTAATCATAATTTTGTTTCCAAAGAAAAGGATGGGTGGTATAATGTCTATAGTGGTGAAAGAATACTTCAATTGGGTCTGGATTGTCAAATGGAAGGTGCAAAATTTGTAGTTATTTGGCTTAGTTGTGATTTAGATAGTACTTGTATCATGTCTTCACCTGAAAGATTCAAGTTCATCCACTTCCAATGGTATATGATAATTTATTTGAATCGAGTGTTGACATCGTTATTCTGTGCGTGCATAATTGTTGGGGGATTTTTTTTTTTCTTGTGGTATGAGTGTTCAGATTAGAAGCTCAGCCTTATCAGGAGCTAAACATCTTATAATATATCCATCATTTTCATTTTGGCATATGGGATTTCTTGCAGGGTGTTGACTTGGGAGGATGCTTACTATGACAACCATGACCCTTTGGGAGATAAGTGCTTAAGCAAGACACTAGACACCTTGCATGATGGGCATTATTCACATGACGCCCTTGGGTTGGCTGTGGCAAAGATGTCATATCATGTGTATTCTCTAGGGGAAGGGTATGTCATTTAACTGATTTATCTTTCAGCTGTCATAGTGCAATAGCTTCACTGGCACCCTATCGTTTGGTAGGAAGGAAGTTTTACCTAATGGAAATCATCTATGGTCATTAGAAGTCATCACCTATATATCAGTGTTCTGCAATCTTGCATTACATCTGTCAGCATTAATTGGGAGGATTTGAAGTAATAAAATATATTTTATCGATTATCATTCGCATCCAAATGTAGTTACCGGTTTCATTATTTTTCTACAATGTTTTCAATGGGTTAATTGTTTAAATTCAAAACAATTCAAGTCTGGGAAAGAGCTTCAGTTGTAGTTTTCACATTAGTACTTTGTTGAACAGGATTGTTGGACAGGTGGCAGTTACTGGGAAGCATCAATGGATTTTTTCTGATAAGCTTACAACTAATTCCTCTTCATCATTTGAGGTGATTATACCAAAAAATGGATTAAGTTCTATTACTGCACCTATTATTTGCATTTTTTCTATCATATTCAAGATTTCTGGTTGATTTCCAGTACTGTGATGGGTGGCAAGCACAGTTTTCAGCTGGGATTAAGGTAATTTTTTTTCTCTCCATAATTTATGTTATTTGTTGCGATGAATATAATATATGGAGACATACATGTGCACAGGTTAGCGAATGGTTTTTAGGGGCATTTTTATGGTTGTCAGATATGGGAAAAAGACTTTAAAAGTAGACACCTGATTACTGGCCCTTATGGCTGATGTAAATACACTTTCACTAATAGTAAAGAAAAAAGATCTAAGTCATTAAGTGGTTCCAATATTTTAATCCATCCAAATATACTTTCTCTTTTTCCCCTTTTTATGCGCATTCTCATATTTTAAGTTGAACTCATTTATAGCCTTTTATACTCAACACACTCAAGAGCCTTGCCCTCTATACTTGGCATGCTCTGTCTTAACTGCATAGAGGCATTTCTGTTGACAGAAACCATTTTCCTTTGTTGTGTAGACCATTGTTGTTGTAGCTGTTGTTCCACATGGAGTTGTACAGCTCGGATCTTTACAGAAAGTAAGATAATTTCTAGCCATTTGTTGCATTGACGAATCATTCATGGTTACTCCTTTTCTAAATTTAAATTGTTGTTGGATCCATTTTTTGGCCTTTTTTATTTTTATTTTTATAACTTCTCTGAAATGCAATGCACTTGTCCATTGCTTCTCTAGTGTACTTTGAAGTGGCTGTACGATAATTGATAAAAGTGACGATTGCAAATATCCCGTAACATCCTATTTCAGTAAACTTAGCATATTAAACAACTGAACATGAGTTTAAACAATATCCTGCTTGAGAACTGTTCAACTTCCAAATTCAGATTAAAAATTAAAGTGTATTTATTTGATGCTTCAATAACCAATTCTTGGAACATCTGATGTCTGTTCTAGCATATTGCGCTTGATGACAACAAAATTATTACTATGTGGACAACGTTTGTTGTTGTCTGTTCACTGAAACAATGAAAAAGCCCAATGGGAATGGGACCTGAAAGTATGATAACCTGCTGCTACGCGCTGAACTGTGGATGCCACTAGAAAGTGGGAACTCGATTTGTGATAGTTGATGAGCAATCTTCCAGCCATTGATTAGTTAAACAACTGAATTGTTGCTATGCACCACAAATTTTAACCTCGCCTTATTTGCTATTGCGCTGGGCAGCATGTCTACTACTAAGAACCTAACTTTGCATCTGTTGCTTCAAGTTTTTTGACATTGCTTTTAGATCTAATATCTTACCATACTTTCTGCTTCGTCTCATGTAACATCTCTCTCTGTAAGAGTAGAATTTTTAATTTTATGCTTTAATTTTTCTGTATTGGGTCTCTGCAATGTGATATAAAACCTCTAAGTTTATTAAGTCCTTATCTATGCATCATTTAAAACTAGATTTGGTTTTCTGTTCTTTCCTTCACTTGGGAGCAGGTTGTTGAGGATTTGAAGCTGGTGTCTCACACCAAAGATGTCTTCTTTGCACTTCAAGATTCTTCAGTCGCTTATATTCCCCATCCTATCCAATGTAGTATGAAGAACTCTTTAGCTATGGTACCTCACCTCTCCTTCTTCTCTTAGTTGTGTATGATTAGTGCATTCATATAATTCATGCTGGTATTATTGTCTGCCAGCATTTATGAGTTCTTAGGTTTTCTCATTCAGACATATCTACAAGTTCCTGCCTCAGATACCTATATGCAGGCGGGCGTGAGTGTGTGTGTGTGTGTGTGCATGCCATTCATGATAACTATTATGGTGTGCCAACATTTATAGTGCTCTTCTCTTGCTCAGCCAGATATATCTACAAGAAGTTCTGCTTCAGTTATAGTCCCTGATATCCTATTCAACCTAGAGAAAGGAATACACAAAGAAGGGCCAAGTGTGTGGTCTCCTATGTTCCCAGTTTTTGGGAAACACGATGATAGTTCTTACATTTTTCAGCTGCCTGGTATCCACCAGAATAGGGCAGTAAACATGCTCAATAAGGATGGAGTGCTAGAATTATCCTCGTCACAGAGTGATGAAAGCACCAAATTTCTTCAGTCAAGATCTGAAAACTTTGTTTTGGAGGGCCAGAAACGAGTGCAAATGAAACTGATTAGTAATACAAAACGTGAAGGCGAAACTAGTGGTGCAGATGTGAGTTCTGAACACAATGACACCTCGTATCCATACAATTCCTTTATGGAGAATATTAATTCATTTAGCACTGCCCTTGCAGCTGATAAGTCTCAAGTAGATTTTGCATGCTTCCCTTTTGGTTTCTTTGATTCTGTGGATTGTAATAGAGTTAAGCTTCATGGTGTCAATTGTCATGAAAATGGGGTGCTGCACTTACCAGACACTTCAGATATGCAACCCCAAAAAGATTTGGAGAAGAAGTTGGAGTTCCCATCGGAATTAAGTTATGTTGACACATCATATGCATCTTTAAGGTTCTCTGCTGGTAGTGAGCTTCATGAGGCATTAGGTCCAGCTTTTCTCAAGCGGAGCAACTGTTGTGATTGGGAAACAGAGAAGGCTGAAACTGAGACAACTATTGAGTTGCCAGAGGGGATGAGCAGCAGCCAATTGACATCAGATTCTGGATCAGAGAATCTTCTAGAGGCAGTGGTAGCTAAAGTCTGCCAAAGTGGTAGTGATGTTAAAAGTGAGAAATCCTTCTGTCAATCAATAAAGTCTCTGGTGACAACCGAAAAAATTCCAGAGCCTTCTAACCATACTATACATGTAGTTGCTCTCCAGCAGGTTATTCACCCCAATCAGTCCTCTCCAGTAGAAGAGACACAGAACTGCTTGAAATCATCGGAGGTATGTGGTGTAACATCTCCACAGGGGATTTCATCAATTGGTCCAAGTTCATGTAGTGAGCAGTTGGAGAGGTCTGCAGAACCATCTAAGGTCAACAAAAAGAGGGCCAGACCAGGTGAAAGTTGTAGGCCAAGGCCAAGGGACAGACAATTAATTCAAGATCGTATAAAGGAGCTGAGAGAGCTTTTTGTACAAATGGATCAAAAGGTACCCTCATGCAGCCATTCTCCCCTGCTGAGTTTTTTAGTTATGAAACCTTCATAAAGCGCTCAAGATATGCCGTACAGTGCAGCATTGGATTCCCGTTGGAGCGCACACAATCAAGCATGCTATTTCTGCAGAGCGTCACAAAACATGCTGACAAGCTAAGCAAATGTGCTGAATCAAAGGTAAAAGGCATGCATCCAATACTTTGTTCCAGTTGAACAAGCCTTATGGATAAGGGACTTGACCACCATCCTATATTAATAGTCAGAAACTAGAAGTTGTACTTTTCCTAGTAACCTATATTAGTTTTCGTGAGCATTCTTTTTTGGTATTCCGCCATCCAAAACTTTTTATACTAGCATATGCAAATACACTGTTTTATTCATCTATTAACAGGCAAAATAATTATTATTACCCATTGCGGGCATTTAGTAGTAGGTTCTCTCTTTAGTCTTTCCAGACCCCCATTTTTCGGTAACTTCTGCTGATTAATAATTGATGCTCTGTTATGGAATTGGAAATTATCCACTACATATAACAAAGATTGGCTTTGATTATAATTTTCCTGCTAATTTACATTCTATTACTTTTGCAGTTGCATAGCAAGGAAACAGGCATATTAGGCTCCTCTAGTTATGAACAAGGTTCAAGCTGGGCAGTGGAGGTGGGAAGCAATATGAAGGTTTGCCCTATAATAGTAGAGAATCTTAACATGGATGGTCAGATGGTTGTAGAGGTATATACTGGTCTGATACGATAAAAAATTTGTGATTTATGATCAATTTGTAATATACGTTAAAAATTAGGGCATGTAGGCAGGAACAGGAAGTTCCCTGCAGAAATAAGTAGGCTGGGGCAAAAAAATAAAAACAAAATCAACACAAAAAAAAAAAAAGGAAAAGGGAGAAGAAGAAAAAAAACAAGTGCACAGAAGGCAGCCATTCAAAAAGATAGGAATGACAGTTCCTAAATTCTCCTTCACAGACCATGCATGTGATTGCATTACTTTGCATTCACTTAGTTCCTGATCTTATAAATTTTTCTTTGCTGTGTGCAGATGTTGTGTGAGGAATGCAGTCGCTTCTTGAGATAGCTGAAGCCATCAGAAGCTTGGGGCTGACAATCTTAAAAGGCGTAACAGGAGGCCCGCTAGAAGACATGGATTTGTTTTGTGGTTGAGGTAGGATCATGATTTGTTGGGGTAAGGAACATGATCTTTCTTCCATACAGGGACTATATCACGTTGATTGTCAATGAAAAGCATGTCATGTTACAGAATGCTAAGCCATAGATTGTATTAACTTCTTCCAAACTCCAGTTTGGCTGTTGTAGTGATACCCCCAATTAAATTATTTTAAATCGTGTCATTGATGTTGCTCCCGTCATGTGCTTCCCCCATAAACCGAACAAAGGTCAACTCCCTTGTAATCTGCATTTTTACATGGGGGCAGCATGTTTAGAATATCAGTAAATCAGCATCAATAAGGACTATCTGCCATCTTTTGGTCGTTATTATTGACTCTTGTGGTCAGTTTATGGAATTGTTGCAGGCAGAACAACAGAAACATGCGAAGAATGGATATTCCTAGGTCACTAGTGCAGATTTTGCAATCCAAGCCTACAATGTAACCCCAGCTATGGCTGCTGCTCAAGTTTTGGAGAATCGTGTGGGCTAACTTACTGTGTATATCATTTCTGCTTTGATTGGAGTTCCTGGTCCACAATATGCTTGTTGCTTGTTTTTGAAATTTGAATGTATTCCCTCACTCACCACCAAACCAATATTTCTGTAAAGTGTTCTCTTTCGCTACACCAACTGGGGTAACCAGTGTGGAGATGCTCTCTTTCTTTTTCCCTCTCCATTTTCAATTTGTGCTAGACGTTTACTTTTAATTGCTGTTGTTTTTAGTTCAGTTTGATAATCCTGAGTGCTTTTGTAGTATTTCAGTATCTTCATCAGTTATTGCCACGGTTTTTGTCATCATCTTTTACAGGTTTTAACATTCACACTCATCTGTCTCTAAACCGTGAAATATAAGCACAAAATTAGAGCTTATGAAGAAACATCATAACAGTAGAGTAGATTAATTTCAAAGCACATTACATTAACACTACTAAAATTAACCCATCATAGCTTAAAATGAGGAAGAGCTGAAGTGCCATCCAATCCCTTAGACCTGTAATACTCTAAATATTCATTAATACAAGCTCTGTAGATTAGCCGATTATCGTCCGACAGAAACTCATTATCGGCCCGTAAAGGAGACTTCACTATGGTAATGGGATAGAAAAGCAAGCAGCTGAAATCCTTGGTCCAACCTGTCTGGCCAGTACTCTATGCTCCACACTCTTGAACCTGTCATTGGTGATAAGCTGACCAACACAAACAGAGAAAAAAAACAAGGCAGCAGCTTCAGTTCAGCTACAAGTAGTAGGAGCAGCAAAAAGGGAAAAGGGAAAACTATGCAATCATCAAGAAAAGGGAAATAGGTGCTAAATAGGTGCTTACGGTACATGTTGTTAAAAAAAAATATATCTTTTGATTAAATACTATCATAACATATTATTAAATACTATCATAACATATTATAAATATTAACATAATATATATTGTAAATACTATCATACTAATTGTTATATCTTTTGTATATTATGGTAGTATTTATAATATGTCACTAATAGTATTTAACAAAAAAAAAAAAAAACAATTATTTTTTGAAACACATGTACTAATAGTAAAAAAGCACATATTTCCTATTATTGATCATTGATGTCCTATTATTTTTGTTTTTGTAGTAGTGTAGAGATGATACCCGGAGCAAAGCAAAATGTAAGTCCTAGAGAGGAAGGAGGAAGTGAGAGTGAGAGTGAGAGTGAGAGTGAGAGTGAGAGAAGTACCTGCATGAGACTTGGGTCGTTTCTGCAAATCCAGAGCGCCATGTGGTGAGGTGGTATATCGAGCCAGCGATCCTGGTGAAGAACCTGTAGGCCACCAATATTGTCTTGGAGAAGAATGGTAAGAAAAGATGGGTCTGAATGCTTGGTTGCACCTAGAGTCAAGTCTGGCTGGGGACATACTGGGTAATAGTGGCACACCAGTGTTTGAGTCTCCATACACCCCATCTTCTTAAGATGGTCACTTTTGAGCCCCAGAGCCTCTGATACTAATTCTCCCACTTTCTCCTTCAGTTCTATTCATGCCTTTGATGTATGCTTTAATCTCCTTTCTGCAAGGAAAAACATAACAACAACCTAGTTAGTTATACCAGCAACAGAAACAGCAACAAACACAATTACAGGAGAGTCCCCAAGGGAATTAAAAGGAGCTAACCTGCAGAGGAGAGGCAAAGCTTCCGGATCCAGAGTTCCATCCGGGAACTCATGGAGATGGAGTCTCTCCAGTTTGCAGCAGCATTTGATACATGGAGTGTCCCCCGTTGCAAGTAATACCCGACCGGCTGCTTCGTAATCCCTGAGTACCACCCATCTTCACCCTGCGGCTGCTCATGGAATCTTCTCACTCCTTCCAACATTCTCTTCTATTATGGTCAATGGAATCCCATGATTAACCATTTCAGCAACGCATTTCTCCGAAGCTTCCCGAATTCCCCTCACAATCTCTGCTCTTTCACCCCTTTCCAACCCTTTTAAATCTATCACTGGAACCTCATAACCAGCACCACCGTTTCCAGCCGCCAAGTTCTCCGGCGGGTGGATGAAGAATCTCGGAATCTCCTTCACCCCAGAATCCACTAGCCCTTTAACTCCGGCTTTGGTTTCATCAAATTCCTTCACTTCTATAGCTCTGTTAGAATAAGCTCCATTCTCAACGTCACATGATTCTCCGGCAACTTCCATTCTATGTATAATGTATGGGAGTCCCCCTCCCCCTCCCCTTACAGAGAGAGCCTTCCTTACTCTTATCCCCCAGCACCACCAAAAAAAATGATTTTATGGGGGAATAATTTGATATTTTGTGTGTGTTATTCACAAAATAATCATGGACGTATATGTATATCGATGCTACATCCTTACAAACAGGAATTAATCAAAGCAGTTGAATAGAGAAAATGAAAATGAAATGACGAGGGGAGAGGACAAAAGGCACAAGGTAGTGATGCGCCCACTCTCCACGCCGGGAACACTAAATTGAAGGAAATGTAAATTAGTAAGGACAAACAAGGGTCAGCAGATAGTATGGGGGGTAGGGGCTCCCAACTCCCAACCTTTCCCATATATATATATTTATAACAACAGCACATGGAAAAGGAAAAAAGTCATCCCTGAACCCGGTTGTCGCTTCTAGACCACAACTTCCCCAAATAAGCCAGGTTAGGTTCCCTATAAACAAACATTTATAAATTCATTTTTCACTACCCCAGATTTAGCTTATATATGCATCTCCCTTATAACTTATTTTATGGTGGGTGGTGGTTGCTTCCTGTTGTGGTAATGGTATTTTATTTTATTTTTATTTTTTTTGAAAAGATAATAATTTTATTGATTCAAATTAATAATATATTATATATAACTAAATAAACAAACTTGCTAAAAACTCTGGATAACTCAATAAATCGGTTTAAAGTTCTACACATTTTCGACATACACCTTACGACGACTAATACATACGCGACTTCATGAGACATACAAAGACCAATGATTTAATCCCGGTTTTATCGACCAAGTTCGCTCGAATCACTCATATACCATAAAGCATCGCGATGAAGACAAAAACCAAACTTTCAATACTAAGATGACACAAACCACACGTCGTACAAGACGATAAAAAAAATACAAAAAAACAAAATACAAATCCAAATTGTTATGGAAGAATTACTTTATTAAAAGAAAAAAATGTAAAAAAGAGGTAGAAAAGAGAAATAGATAGGCGATTTTAGACCAAAAATGACTAAAAAGAATCTCTTATTGTTTAAAGAAAATGGACTAGAAAAACCAAGATGAGAGAAAAAAAAAGAGGTGGCTAAGTTTTAGAACATAATCAAAATTGTGGTAATGGTATTTATTATCCCTCATGACGTAGCTTTCAACCAAACGGGGGCACTCTACTTGACCCATGAGTTGATATGGAAGTTTTTTGGGGAAAATCTCTAGCCCTCATGAGAGAGTTTGGGTTCAAAATGAGAGTTTGGGTCAAAATAGGCTTGTTTTGTCAACAATAATTTCATTTTTATTTTTTATATTAAAGCAATATTAATGGTTGCCAACTATAGTTTCATTTTTGTGCTAAAATAGTAAGTACCAAAGATGTTAGATTGGATAATAGTTTGAAAATTGCTTAAATTCTATATTTTTTAAAACTATAGTTTCATTTTGACCCTAAAATCTCAAAATTACCCTTTTATAAAAATTAAAAGCAAAAAAAAAAAAAAAAGATATTGAGGATAACTTTTGAAATTTTTGTTTAAAATGACTCTTTCATGTCGCGTAGGAGAGATGTTTAGATTTTTTTTTTAAATTTAATTTAGAAGTTGTAGTTAGAAACTCGGTGGTTTCTAAGCAAAAATGAAACCAGAGTTTCTAACTACGATTTTAATTTAAAAAATAAAGTATTAGTTTCTAATTATGCTTCTAACTTATATTAAAATTAAGAATATATTTAACTTCTTTTACGTCGTATAAAAGGGTTATATTGAACAATAATTTCGAAAGTGACCAAGAATCAATATTTTTTAAAATAAAAAAGTCATTTTGACCTCAAACTCCTAGTTAGACCATGTATGGGAGGAAACCTCACTCTTAAAGATTTAGGAGTTTAATGTTAAAATAATTCATATTTAAAAAAAAACATAAATAGACTTCTTTTCATAATAATTATGAAACTAGTCTTTTTGTATTTTGGAAACTATGTTTCACTTATTGCGATTTTAAAAATCAATCTTAAAACCATAATTCATGAATGTGATTTTTAAATTAACGTTAAAATCGCAATTAATAAATACAATTTTAAGTTTAATTTCTAAAATCACAATTAGTGAATATAGTTTTCAAAACACAAAGAGTCTATTTGTTTACAATTTTAAATTTTGTTTTGTGTTCTGAAAAATAAGATAAATAAAAAGAAAAAAAAAACATATTTAGTTATCGCTTTTATCTTGAAAATATAAAAAAACACAAAACTTTAGATTTAAAGAACATCAAAATATGTATATATTTTACAAAACAGGAAACAAACATATGGATGGAAAAAAAACTACATTGATAATTATTTAAAAAAAGAAAAAAGTTTATGTATACATATATTTAAAATATGAATGATTTTGACATTAAGTTTCAAGATTTTGAGCACACGGCAGGGGCAACCTGAACCTGTGAGGAAGGGGAGTGGCCCCTATCTATTTATCTATATATCTATTTATACCAGAAAGGTTAACCTAACTCTGGCTCTAGGCTTAGCTCCTCCCCCTTTAAGACGAGGGTGAGGGCCAACTTGAGGAGGATCTCAAGACAACAATTTGGATTTTATGATTAGAGCATAGCATAGCAGAGCAGAGGACTCTTGACCAACACATGTTAAGTAGGGCAGCCTAGGGAACATCTCGAAAGAGGTTTCTTCTCAAATTTTATGACCTAAAAAATATTTTTTATTTTATATTTGATTATAGTATATAAGCTCGAAAATCTAGATACATCTTTTTAAGAGAAGTTAGGATTAGGAATATTTCACCCAAATTCTAGACACAATAATACCATGTACCATAATTTTCTTTTTCTAATTAATAAACTTTTTTTACATGTATGATGATGATCGTCCGTATCTTTGATATTTTGATATCTTATTTGTTTGTCTAAATTGACTGTTTAAGACTTTTTTCTAGCATTAAGGGAATACATAATTATACTCATAAGATGTTTAATTAATCAAAAGGATTTGTAAATCTTTAAAAAAAAGAAGAAAAAATAAAGGAAAAATAAAGGGCCTGTGTTCAGACAGCTATCGTATTAAAGAAGTCTTTATGTTGATACGAGTGTTATAGTTCATATTTCAAGATTATTATGGCTTGTCTTGTCATGAATTCTTAAGTGCCTAACCTCATGTTTCTAGTATAATAATATTATAAACATCATAGAAATTCTAAAATATTATACCTGAATCATGTATAATAGATAAACCCTAATTAAACATGTTTTTACTGATTTAATTCAATAGATATTAAGATCGTATACCGGAAACATACCCTAATATTTTTTATCGTATGAGATTTTTCAAATTCAATACAACCCTAATGACAAATGGTTTTTTTTTTTTTACCGTATGAATTGGGGACTATAACCCTAATATTTATACTAGTCATATTATATTAGATATTTCTAATTTGACCCCTCATCCAATTAGAAATATCTCTTATATATCCACATATTAATTTCATGAAAATTATACCCTTAACCCAATTGTTTAATTCCAATTAGATCACTTTAGTTAGATTTAATTAAAATTGATAATATGAACATATTTAATATTTACATATGTGGGCCTATCATAATTATTGAAATTATACAACAATCTCCCAGTGGCCCGTATATGTAACCTTACAAATATATTCAACCAAATGAGTTCAAATTTGCTATAACATGAAATTGTCACTTTAACTAAATGTTTAACCCAATTGTTTAATTCCAATTAGATCACTTTATTTAGACTTAATTAAAATTGATAACATTAACATATTTAATATTTACATATGTGGGCCCATCATAATTATTGAAATTATCCAACAATCTCCCAATGGCCCATATATGTAACCTTACAAATATGTTCAACCAAATGAGCTCAAAATTTGCTATCATAACCTTAGGGTTTATCCAAAACTATCTCGTCTATCAACTATATCGACATAGGATTAAAGCTTAATTTTTTGTTTCTCGTTAACCTAACTAAACCTTATGAATGGTCACATACATAAACATCAAGCAATGACATAGACTAATCATGGAAATTACATGCAATGTGATCTCTACATGTCTGTTTCCAATTGATCCGATTTTATTTTACTTTAGTGAGATAAAAAATTTACACAATGAAAGATCGTAATGAAATGAACTAAAATCCTTATTTCTACTAAGAAAAATATCCAAAAAACACATATTAAAAATGTGTCCAAAACTTATATAAAGCACTAAAATACATGATACACAAACCCCCTCTATGAAATATCCTCAATCATTACGACACTCATATGAGCAGTGTGCTCATGAAAGACCCTGGGCGGTAATGCTTTTGTAAGCAAATTCGCTATCATGGAATTTGTTTTGATGTGTTCTATAGCTATTTGTCCACTTTGAACTTTCTCTTTCACAACTAGGAACTTAATGTCAACATGCTTTGACATGTACAAGCTCCTATTGTTATCGAGTATAAAGATCAGCAGATTATCAATATAATACAACTTATCGGTCTTCAATACTTTTCAGAATGTGCAGCCCTATGACAAAGTTTAGCAACCACATGCCATGGTCAAACCTTATGACATGCTATAACCTTTGCTGCCATGGTGAAAGAAGCCACAAGTGTCTATTTGACACTCCTCCAACAAATGGCTCCTCCAGCCAACATGAAAATATAGCTCGATGTGGGATCTTGTCAAGCCCTCCCTTCCCGTCTCCACCAAGGCGGAGCGAGGGAGAGCGCGAAACCATACCAGACTCTTACCGCTTTTCTCGCATATCACGAGCCCAAGTCTTATAACTGTATCAAAATATCGTTTGCAAAAATACAAAATAAAAACTACCACCGTAGTGTGTTTACAATGTCATATACATACGCCTTATCCCATTTACATGTACAAAAACCGTACTTTTACATTTACATAATCAGAGCGCGGAACCTACTGTGATGAACCCCTACTAGTGTGGGGCCGCCCACGTATGCGTACATAGCGGACGTCCTCTTCCTGCACTTCCACACGGATTGAAAACCCCATGCTGCTTTACCTTAGTGGGAAACATATGACTTATACATATACACATGCATTAATATTCTAGTACAGTAAGCATATAACAATAACAAATGTACAGTAACAGTTATTAGAATTTATCATGAATTCATATAATAAACTTATATGCCTACTTGTACTTATAACATACTTATACTTATTCAGGTCTCCCATAGGACATATACTTGTGCTTATAGAAAAATTATGCTTGTTCAGATCTCCGTAGGAGTTTACTGCAGCTTATACTTATACTTTTGCGTATTCTATACTTAGATAGCATCCTGAGTACTCATAACTTACACTTATGTTTACATTCGTGAGAGGTACACATTCGCAGCGTAACGATGTACACACATAATCTTATTCGTTATTCGACTTCATCATATAACTATTGGAATACCTAGACCGTTAATAAGAAATGAGTAGGGACATAACACAATAAGTAAATTCGGTTGCACGAGACAAGACCGAGGTACCATAGCACAAAGCATGAGGTACCATAGCACAAAGTACTGAGTGCCGGCGACCGATCGAACGTGCCTACCCACGCACGTGGCGTCGTAGCACCAGCGTGAGTGCCGCCGGCACACGTAACGCGGTTCGGGCCTCGCGAACAGGCGTCGTAGCACTAGCCGAGTGTCAAACACCGATCAAACGTATGCCTCGCCCACGTAACAAAAAGTGTTGCTATCATTCAACATCTGGTCTTGTGCATTCCTTGCCACGTGTGCTAAGGAAACTCGCCATCTTATCTTAGGAGAAGAAAGCCTGGGTTTCCTCGAACTCGTCGAGGCGGCGAGGTACGGTACATTTTTCACTTAGTTTCATTCTTATTTGAACCTCCATTAGTCATTTATTAAGGTTCCTATACCCTCGGTGTTCAAATTTGAGCTTAACAATGTAAGAATACCAAAGTACCCAGAAGGTTTCAATGAAGCGGTAATGTAGTACCACTCGATTAAAATTCTCCCATCAACTCGCTTCAGGAGGGTACCGCATCTACTTTGTCATGGTAATCGGCGCCATTTCTGTTCGCTTCAAGTGGTACCGCA
Source organism: Tetrastigma voinierianum (assembly GCA_016808115.1). Lineage (NCBI taxonomy): Eukaryota > Viridiplantae > Streptophyta > Magnoliopsida > Vitales > Vitaceae > Tetrastigma > Tetrastigma voinierianum. Next base: position 276,050 of record JAEQBH010004118.1, read on the forward strand.
CACCCCTCGGCTTTGGTACCTGGCACCAGTCGCGCATTCTCGCCAGAAATGGCAATTTTGTCTCTTTTCACTAATTCTCTTCCATAAACTTTATATTCCATCCCACATAAACCAACATGAATTCCTGTATCATTCTCAAATATACCAGCGCTTGACACAAGCTTAGTGGTATAATAAAATTAAATAGGAATTTTCTTGAAATAAAACGATAGACCGAAAAATTAATACGAGCAAAGGGTAAATTAGTCATTACCACTTGAGGATATGAGAGGCATAAATCAATAAGTTTATATTTTTAAATATGGAATTTGAGAAAATATGGAATAGAAATTAGAAAGAATGGAAGGACCTAAATGCAAAAATGAGAAAAGAATTTTAAAAAAATGCAAAGGCCAAACATGGCCTTAACTCAAAAAAAATGGAAAAGAAGGCAAATTGGCATAAGGCCAAACATGGCCTTATTACTAAGGCCAAAATATCTTTCGGTCTACAAAAATATAAGGGAGAGCTCAAACGGATAGGAGAAGGGAGAAGAGAAGAAGAGAAGAGAAGAGAAGGAAAAGAAGAAGAAGAAGAAGAGAAGAAGGAAGAATGAAGAGGAGTTTAAGGAAGATTCAAAGGTATGGAATCTAACATTGAGTATGGATTACTTGGATTTCTTGTATGGATACATGTTCAGGGGCCGGTGGGTTGTAAGAAACCTAACTCCTAGAATGAATTCGTATGGAATCGAGTATGGAACCTCCCTTTCGAGGTTGGATTCATGGTTTAATTGCAAAGTACGTGATGCTTCAAGTTAGAACAAACCCTAACTAATCCCTTGCGTTATTTGTGTATGGGTTATGACCCATATTAGAGTTGTTTTGGGAGTAATTCATGAAAGGTTTTTGAAGTAAGATAAGTATTTGAAAGATGATTTGAGTAGAATGAGAGGTTACCGATGGATACGGCGGTTTTGATGAGTGTATTGAGTATTGGGGAGCTTGCCTTGGTGAAACATATGGAAAATGGAGAAAAACCACCATTTCTAGGTTTTCCGAGGGGCGGCACGGTATCAAAACAAAGGTGGTACCGGTACCATATTGATTCAATGACCGGGTACCCAGATCGACTTTCTGCACCGCACCAATGCTCTATTTCGATCGTTGTTAGTATTTTTGGCTATAACTCGGGTCATTTCGCTGGATTTGGATTGTTTCAAGGGTCGGTTAAACTAGACTTCAAGGGAGAAAACTCCCTAAATAGGTACCTTCAAATTCGACTCTTTCGCCTAGAAATTCACCTTCAAAGTGGGGCTGGGCTATGTTCAAGCCAATTTCGCCCGCCAACATATAGTAAATTCCGGGTTGTTTAAGACATAACTTGAGTTTCGGTGCTCTGATTTGGGTGATTCTAGTTATAGAAGAACCCTTAGCACCTTAGCTTCAAATGCGATCAAAGACCCAGTGTCAAATATGGCTAAGGACCTTTCAAAAAATGACAAAAGACAAAGTGGGTCGGCCGATGCAAAAAGTGTGCCGTAAGTTGCTGGATTTTCTTCACGGCTTGCAACTTGCATAACTCCTTCGTTAGGACTCTATTATGAGTATTCTTAGACTCTATGGAAAGCTCATTGAGTCTAGAATCTAACCATATGTCATTTAATGGTATTTGGTGCCCACATCTTGTCAGAAATTTGAATTGTTGTACCAAGTGTATTAATCGCTTGGTTAAAGTTAATTGGAATACAGGGTAAGAAAGGATGTAGATATGAACAAGAAATAGCAATATATGTAGATTTTATATGTAAAGAAGCATAGATAAGAAAAGTACCTACGGGTATCAAAGGAAGAGTCTCTGTTTTATACTCCTACGGGAGATAGGACAGTCCGATAAAGTACAAGTAAAACGTACAAGTATAGAAATGTATAGATATATGTCATAAGATATGATAGTCTGATAAAGTACATGAAGATATAAGCTAACCAGATATAAGATGTTACAAGTAGATGACATGATATGAATATAAGAGATTATATGATACGAATATATGATAGACATACTCTTATGAATATGGAACATGCTAGGAACACATGATAGAAATGCATAAATGCTAAGAACGATGTAGATAAGTAAAGATGACAAAGCACGTAGAATGAGTACCAGACATTTAATGATAGCATATATGAATATATGAATGAGTAAATGCATGTATGATAAAAATATAGGAAATGCACATGTATGTATGTTCACTTAAACACGAATATGATATGAAACATGAAAACTAACTAAAACATGAACTCGAATATGAAAGGCGTAATATGTCATGAACACATAATGTGGCTAAGAACGCCTCTATTATAGATACGTTATTGAACTCATATAACTGTAGGACTACCCAAGACCATATTGAATGAAATGGCACCTCCAAGTGTGGGCAGCACGCATAGTACTCGATACTCTCCTCGATTAGTGCGACCAAGATTCTCCGACCGCGTTTCCAAGACATTAGTTCTTGGTACTTCTCTAATTAAGACTTCCTGCACTCTCTCGATTAGTACTTCGGTACTCGCTTAGCACTTCGTACTCCGATTAGTGCGACGACACTCTCGTCAATGCTTCGCATTCGCTTAGGCTACCAAGACCTCGCATCGTATTGTACCTTCGTGTATTTGAGTCAGGTTTCATTCTACTCATTTCTTATGATCGGGTCTCGTAGTCAACCCAGTTATATGATAAGGGATCCCGAATAAGAATAAAAATAAAGAAAATGTACATCATTCTTAATCACGTACGCATCGTACCTCGTACGCATAAGTTCAGAGTAACGGCGGGGTACCAGAGGTATATGTTCTCGTAATACCTACGTATTTTTGTACAAAGAAAATTTATAGTACCTATGGGTACTTCCATATCCGTAATACAAGTATAAGATCCGAAATACAAGAATAAGCTCCGTAATACAAGTATAAAATCCGTAAGACAAGGATATGCTCCGTAGTACAAGTATAAGATACGAAGTACAAGTATAAGTTCTCAAGGTAAATCAAGGGTACCAGAGCAGAGAGTCCCAGAATCCTACTGAGATCAAGTACAAGATAGATAGAAGTACCAATACGTGGTAAGGCACCTTCGTATAGGTATAAGCTCGCAACTCTTACTTCTGAGATCTGAACACGTATAAGCTTGATATAAGTATGAGTATGTGGGACAAGTACTGTATAAAGTATATATATGTAAGCTCGTGACCGTGATATGAGAATCCGACAAGGCAAGTATCCTGCTGCGAGATCGGAATGGCGAACAAGTCTCGCTATAAGAGTAAGATCCGAGTAAGTGTAAGATTGCTATACGTATAAAAGATATAAGTTCGCATCAGATACAAGAGATCCGAAAAGCAATGCTAGAATGAATATGGATCATGCAAGTATTAAATGGGAATAATAGAAAAGTATAGATAGGGGATATGCCAAAGACATAAAACAATAAGTTATAGAATATGAATAATATGAATATGCATAGAAACTAAATACAAGAAAAGCATAGATAGGAGATATGCCAAAGACATAGAACATGTAACGGAAAATATTGACATGCAATAGGAATGTAAAGATGATAAGTAATAAAAATTATATGAATATGTATAGATATATGAAATGCATATGTATAAGCTTGTGACAGTCACCATTGGTGGTTGTCTATGCTTGATGCCCTTCTAATTAAGCGTAAAGCTTTACAACTCCAGTGTTCAACTGTGTAGGTGTACCCAAGAGGAGGCTAAAGCGACGACAATCCATACCGCCACCACGGCCATCTCGTAGATAGGTAAAAGTTTCACCGCATCGCCTCCGCAGAATCTCACGCTTTTGTATTGTGACACAGATAATGAGAAGGTTTGTATAAGATGTAAACTCCAATGAAAGAATATGATTATATTTGTATTCCGCCGCAAGCAAATATATTCAATAGCAAATGTACATGTATAAATGGGACTCAGTATATGTGTATAGATTTTGATGGACACCACCCGGTGGTGTTCTTTTGTATATGTAAATGATTTTTTGTTATTACAAAATTGTTTGTATAACCACAAGTACAAGTTCAGTTTCCAGAAAAATTGCAATGAGGAACCCAAGATAGTCTCGCGCACCCTAGATCGTGCTCGTATCCACCCTTCGGGTCGGATCGAACGGGTGTGACAAAATCCACCCAAAATAAACTCCATAAACACTTATACTGGTGGTTTAGAACTTCTTATAACCAAACTCTAGGCAAAAATTCCAAGAATCCATACCAAAATCCACCAATCTATACAAAACCATATAAATAGGGAGAATTCTATATCTATTTGATACAAACTAGGGTTTTTCAACCCAACTTCCAACAAATCTAGGGTTAGGATGCATTCCTAACTAAACCCTAGAAAATGGGAACAAAAACTAAATATCCATAGAAACCATAAAAATCCTTACTCTGCAAGCCGCATACAAAATTATAGCATTTATATACAAGTTCCATACTGTAGTTCCATACCCGCCTCTTCTTCTTCTTCTTTATTCTCTTCTCCTTTCTCTCTTCTTCTCCTCCCAACCCGAGATGAGTTTTGGAGACCAAAAATGAGATATTTTTGGTCTCACCCCCTTTATAGTTAATTTTTCTTTTATTTGCACTTAGGTCCTCAACTCTCCTTATTTACAAATCAAGTTATGCTATTTCCACTTTAGCCCATATTCTTCTTATCTTATGACTTCTATGTCCCATTTTGACAAATTACAAATTTGTTCCATGCCTTGTACACTTCAGGTCAATTTTCTCACTTTAGCAAATTAGCAATTACTTAAAAATTTAAATTATACCTACAATATACCCTAAACATGCTGAAAACGACTAGGGTATATTTCGGGGTGTTTCACTTCTACTATTTTGGCATCTAAAAAAATCGGAGTCAAAATACCCAATGTAGATGATCTGATCTCATATATGTGAGTATATAATGTTTTATTCTCTATTAGTACCTCATAACTCGCTAAGCTTCTTTCCAATGATTCATGTCAAAGTTGCTTAAATATCTACTTAAAACCCCTACAATGTACGCAATGTCTGGACACGTACATACTTGAGCATAATTCAAACTTCCTATTACTAATGAATAGGGAATCTTCCTCATTTCTTGGACTTCGAGGCTATTCTTTGGGCATTGATTGAGACTAAACTTGTCTCCTTTAGTGATCGAGGTGTCATGTGGCTCGAACTCGCATGCCAAATCTCTTAAATACCTTATCAATATAGCTCATTTGTGATAATCTAAGAATACCTCGAGAAAGATTCTCAATGGATTTGGATCCCTAATACAAAAGAGGATTCACCAAGGCCCTTCATCTCAAAATGTTTTGATAGAAGTCTCTTATTGTCATGCAATAAGCCTATATCATTTGTGGCAAGCAGTATATCATCAACATACAAAACCAAAAAAATATGCTTACTCCCACTGAATTTGTGATACACACAATCTTCAACAATGCTTATCTCAAAACCTAATGAGGTAATCACTTGATGAAATTTATGGTACCATTGACGAGATGCTTACTTAAGTCCATAAATGAATTTTGTCAATTTGCAAACCATATTATTTGGGTCTCTTAACACAAAGTTTCGGCCGCACCATATAAATTGTTTCATCAATGTCGTCATTGAGAAACGCCATTTTGACATCCACGTGATGTAGCTCAATATCAAAATGTGCAACAAGTGCCATAATTGTTCTAAATGAGTCTTTCGATGAAACCGGAGAGAAAGTCTATTTAAAATCAATCCCTTCCTTTTGAGTAAAGCCTTTAGCTACAAGATAAGATTTATACATTTGCACATTACCTTTTAAATCCCGCTTGGTTTTAAAAATCCATTTGCAACTAATGGGCCTTGCACCTTCTGGTAGTGGAACAAGTTCCCAAATGCCTTGCATAGACTTATACTCCTCATTCATTGCATCAATCCCTCTATGAGAATTGGAACTTTCAATGGCTTGACGGAGGTTGATTGGATCATCTTCCAAAACGTCATAGTTTTCCTCATGTTCTTGATCACCTTAATGGCACAGGTTATTGATGAGTCTTAAACTCATCTATTTTTAATCCATTTTTCTTGTATCATTCTAGAAGTTTATAATTCATTTTAAGGCTGAATTATGAAATATTCACAAACTTTTTATTTTGCAGGTTTTGTATGAAAAATAGAGAATTCTAGCAAGAAAAGCATAAAAATTGGCCAGGGCAACAAACTATGTTGCGACATAGCATCAGAATGTCGTAACAGAATTCCAATATAATTAACAGAAGTATGTTGCAACAAGGATCAAGCTAAGCGCAAGCCATAAATGAAGACTGTCGCTACACAATTTGAGATAGACTGACCAATTTCTGTCATGACAATGGATTTTTATGTCGCGACATAACTGGAGAAGTTCATGAAGAAGAATGTCGCGATATTCCAAACTATGTCTCGACATTGATCAAGCAAATGGCAGTGGAATCATGTCATGACATTTTGAATCTTTGTCTCAACGGAAATAAATGAAGATATCAGATGAATTATGTCACAACAAAAGACAACTCTGTCACGATAGAAAATAGCATAACAATGAGACAAAGCATGACAAAGTTGTCGCGACAGAGAATTTCTATGTTGAGATAGACATTCCAACGTATGTCATGACCAAGGAAAATTTTATGTCGCGATAGAAGAAAACTATGTCGCGATGCAACATTCAGAGTCGGGAATGGGAGATAAGAAGACTTTGTCGTGACAAAGAAGTTTTATGTCTCGACAAACACAACATGAGGCTGAGGTGAATTTTGTCGCAAAAAAGATAAATATTGTTGTGACAAAAGTTGGGAAAATTACAAAAAGAATGTTGCGACACAAAAACTCATGTTACAACAGAATAAAGAACTTAAGGCAGAAATCTTTGTCGCGACAAAGGAAGATTATGTCGCAACAATAAAATTGTCGAAGAGATTTCTATCAAGGATAGAAGTTTTCTCTGTCATGATTAAAATGGAAGATAAGCGAGAGGAGCCAAGACGAGTTGGTCGCGACAAGGGATTCAATGTTGCAACAAAAAGTTTAGCTAGCGACAAGGAGTAAAGAAGACTTTATCACGACATGGAAAGAGTCTATCGTGACACAGAGTTCAGTCTCAGCAATACAAGGCAACACAACACTGTCGTGACAACAAATCCATGATACTGGGAGAAACTCTATCGCAACAAAGAGAAAGTCTATCATGACATAAATTGAGAATAACAACAAAAAGAATGTCGTGAACATGTGCAGACCGTTGCAACAAAGTTGAAGATTTCAATAAGGAATTCATGTCGCGACATGCTCGTATAACATCAATAAAACTATGTCGCGACAGAATCAAAGAAGATAGCAGGGAAATATGTCGCGACAGGAAACTGCAGCCAGCCAACAAGAGCTGAGCGACAAAGGTAAGAACCATGTCTCAACAGAACCTTCTTTGTCGCGACAAAGCTACCATTTTGGGCCGTGCAATTTTGGGATCCCCTCAAATTGCAGCCTTGAAGTGCGCCCATCATCAAAATCTATAAATAGACGTATCTAGGGCACTGTGCGCAGCTTCCGCAAATCCAAGACTTCTGGGTAGCTGGAGACTCTTTGTATATTATTTTTCTTTATTTCTATCTTTATTTCCTTTAGTAGATCTTGTTTTGTTACAGTTTTTCTAGTTATTTTCCGTCACTTTCTAGAGTTGAGTAATGAATAGATGTAAATCAAATGAATTTATTATAAAATTTCTTCAATTGTTTTGTTTAAATGGATTTTGTAAATTTTAGAGTTCATTATTTCAGTGTGTTTCACAATTTCAATGAATTTTCCTTATCAATTAGTCACTGATATATGTGAACCAGTTTTGAAAGATTGAGCTCCCTCTGGGAGTGAGTTAATGGTGATTGTTATTTTTCTGCACAAAGTAGAAGAATGCCTTAGTTAGAAATCTTGAATTTATTTGATTGGTATTATTCTTGAACTTATTTGTTCAAAGTACTAGTATCGTGTACCAAAAACAAATGACTGTATCTTACTTTGATTTCCAGGAGGCCATCTACGTGACATAGAGATGGAGAATCCTGAGGGTACGGAGCAATTTTTTGTGGGTATGGTAGACTAATACTTCGGAACTAATGAGCCTTGAAAGATTACTCAAATAGATCCTAACTTACTCATTGTGTGAGGTTAGTTGGAGGAAATATCAGTTTAATTTCTCAGAGGTTTCTCCTCTTTCTAATGAAATGATTTTGATCCCGTGTTAGCATAGATTTAATCAAGGATATGGAGAATTTCATTAGCATTGAAGGATGAGGCGCCAGTTAAATTGGAGAAGGCTTGCAATATCCTGTCTATAGGGGCAAGAATTCTTCAGTCATAAGATTTGGGTGTGAAGTACTGAAAAGGAAAAATACCTAGATCTTAGAAAAGAGGATTATATCTTACAAGTAATTGATTAGATCCATGAGTCAGAAATGAACATGAATCTCTAATTAGTGAAAGGTATGGTTAGGGGAGAAATCCAAACTCTACCACGGCATTCGATAAGTTCAACTTTCCAACTAATGGCTTAGCTATGACTCAAATGATGCGTAAATTACCAATCATTCATCGCTCTATTTCCCCGCTGTTGTCTCACCTGAACTCAAATCCACTTCTTTATTAATTTTTTGGCCACTAGTGAAATTACTTTAGTATTATTTTATTAGTTCTCATCATTTTAATATTGGAGTTCAAATAGTAAGGATCTTAAGTAGTCAGTAGTTAGTCTTTGATTTAACAATCCTCTTGGTAACGATATCCGGGACTTAAAAACTAATTTCTTTATTACTCAGACAACCAGAACTTGTAGTGATTTCTTGCAATTTCAAACACAATTTTAATGAATCCATTTTACAAAAAAGGACAAACAAGCATATTCTACACAAAAATCGACCAAACAAGTTTTTACGTTGTTGCCAAGGACTTTAGTAAGTCTTTAAGTAAAGAATGTTAATTACTTGGTAAATTTGGTCTATACATGCACACTATTCAACAAGTTTTTTACGCCAAGGTTCGAGATTAGATAATAGTCATTTGGTAATAGTGTAATAAATTTGTATATAACTGCCGATAAACAAGTTTTTGGCAATCGCTGTCGGGATCTATTGATGAATTTAAAGATTAATGAAATAACTAAAGAGAGAATTCATTGACTTGACATTTTTCTTTATTTTATCATAAATTTTTTTTTTTAATAATGTCACAAAAATAATTCAATAGTAGTAGCTGAGTAAGCTACTAAAAAAATCTTGTATGAGCTTAAACGGATATAACTGCTTTCCATATGACTTGATTCCCGTTGCGTTTCTATTTCCGTAGTCGTTAAATGCATAGAAAACTAGAAGCGCATCCGTCGCTGATGCGTAAAGAACACCGAGGGAAATCTGAGGAAAGTTGCAAGTGTTGAATCTACAAATATGGCAAATCAAAGAGAAATATTACAACCTATTCCAGAAGAAGCAGAAGCGGATAGACCTCAAAGGCAGATGATGATGGAGGACTTTTGGAGGCTTGTTATTCAAGATGTGTATTATATTGTGAGACAGCCTGCCATAGAAGCCAATAATTTTGAACTCAAGCCAGCTTTGATCACAATGGTATAACATCAATTTATCAAGTATCCTGCTGAAGACCCAAATGAACACATGGGAAAATTTATGAGTATGGCTAACACAGTCAAGCTGAATAGGGTAAGACCATAAGTGATCAAGCTGCAGCTCTTTCCCTTTTCATTGAGAGATGTGGAAGCAACTTGGTTTGAGTCACTGCCTGGTGGATCAGTGACAAATTGGAAAGAGTTGGTGTAGGCTTATATGAGCATATTTTTTCCCCCAACCCTGACTTCTAAACGAAGAGGAGAAATCATAGTCTTCAAACAGGGGGAGGATGAAAGTCTCTACAATGCATAGGAGAGATACAAGAGACTACTAAAAAGATGCCCTATGCATGGAATAGATCTGACCACTCAGATGGACATTTTCTACCATTCCATGAATTATGCCTCAAAGGGTATAATGATGCGTACCGCTGCGGGAGCTTAAAAGAAAGGTGTTGGAGAAGGCAAGGTTGATTGAAGACCTTGCCAAATGCAACTACAAAGCTCCATTTGAAGTTTCAGGGAGCAGTAGCAGACTGAAGGGGAGGTGTAATTGAGCTTAATCGAATGACTGTCGTTGAAGCAAAGTTGGATGCATTAATGAACAAGATTGGAAACAATGAGAGAAGAATGCACATTGCACTTAAAGTGGGGACAGTAAATGAAGGTGAAAAAAGAAATAATGCTGAGGAGGAACCAACCCATGAGGGTTCCTACCAAGTTAAGGAGGCACAATACCTTAATGCCAATAGAAGCTATAGTTTTAAGCCCAACCTCAACTTACCCACTCACTACACACCAATACTTAGGGGAACCATGAGAATTTCATGGAGGAGGAGCACGCCAGTTCAAAAGATCTAGACAGAATATGCACAATATCATGCTCACTGGGTTCCAACAACAACAGCACAGCAAGCAAGACAAAGAGTAGAAAATCGTGCAGGAGATCTAATTCCTTTGAGGACCGATGTTTGTTCATGGAGGAACAAGAGGCCTAAACATACATGAGCAAAAGCCTGGCTGAGCCAAGAAAGCATTCTATGCAAACACAACTATGTTTTAGGCCAATACCAAGGCCTCTTTGAAGAATTCGGAGACTCAAGTAGGGCAGTTGGCCCTATCCATGCAGAATCGATCCAAGGATTCATTCCCAAGTGACACAAATAAGAATCCGAAGGATTTCATGGTAGTAACTCTAAGAAGTGGCAGAGAATTGGAAGATAGAAGATATGAGAAGAAGGAAACTGAGGAAGAGAAACATACTGAAATTGGAGAAGAATTGAAGTAGCAAGGTTCGGTTGTCAAGAAGATAGAATGAAGAAAAATGCAAGCAAGAGCAAAGAAGTTGAAAAGGGAAATCTAAAGAAAAAGAAGAGGTTAAAGCTACAATCCTCAAGTTCCATCTCCCTCGTGAGGCTATTAAGGCAAAGCTGGAAGAGTACTCTCTAGATTGTTGAACATGTTCAAGAAGATAGAGATCAATATCCCTTTTTCTGAGGCATTGACTCAAATGTCTCACTATGTAAAATTCATAAAGGATATATTGAGCAGAAATAAAAGAATTGCTGAAGAAGGTGTAGTGAGCCTGATAGCAACTTGCAGTGTAGTTATTCAGAAGTCTTTCCTAGAGAAAATGTAGGATCCAGGCAGCTTCACTATACCTTGCAAAATTGGGAATTCTGATATGGGAAAAGCACTATGCGATTCTGGAGCCAACATCAACTTGATGCCTTTATTTATGGTTAAAAGACTCAGTTTGGAGGAGCTTACTCCCACAGCCATGACCCTACAGATGGCAGACATAACCTTAGCCCAACCTGAGGGCATTCTTGAAGATGCGTTGATCAAAGTGGGAAAGTTCATTTTCCCAATGGACTTTGTAGTAATTGATATAGAAGAAGACAAACAAGTCCCACTCGCTTGCACAGTGAAGGCCTTAGCAACAAGAACAGCCTTTTGATCGATGTGAAGAAAGGAAAATTGACTCTCATGGTTGGAAATGAGTTTGTTGCACTTCAATCTCAATCACAGTCTGAAATAGTTAGAACTTATTAATGTTAAGTGTGAGATTATAGAAACAAAAATTCCCATAAGTTCTGAACTGATAAATGATTGTAATTTTCAGAGTTCAATGAATGAGAATGAGATGAATTTCCAGTATCTTGAGCATCTTGAAGTTGAATTTCTGAACTCCAATTTTAATTTAAAAGAGGCAGTACTCAATGTTGAAGAAATTAGCAAGGCGTAAAAAATCCAAAGAAGGCGAAGAGAAATATATTGAAGTAAACACAAGCTCAGAGGGTTTGATTCTAAAAGAATTGTCTGAACATTTGAAGTATGCTTTTTTGAAACCAGAAAAAGCAAAGTCAGACATCATTTCAATCTTGATCGACCGAGCTGAAGAACAAAACTCGTTGGAGATTCTTTAAAATACAAGAAAGCAATAGCTTGGTCTATAGATGATCTGAAAGGAATCAGTCCTTCTATCTATAAGCACAAAATCCTTTTAGAGGAGAATGCTAAAACCTTTATAGAACATCAAAGAAGGCTGGATCTAGTGATGAAAGAAGTAGTCAGAAAAGAAGTATTGAAATGGCTAAATGCGTATTTACATATGCAATCTCGTACGTACTCTTGGTGGGGCTCCGCCATGTGGTTCCCAAGAAGGGTGGATTCACTCTAATCATAAATGAGAAGAATAAATTGATTCCTACAAGAACCGTGGATTGTATGGAGAGTGTGTATAAACTACAGAAAACTAAACACTGCTACCAAAAAGGACCATTATCCTCTACCTTTCATTGACCAAATGCTGGATAGGTTAGCAGAGCACTCCCATTACTGTTTTCTTGATGGATATTCTGGTTATAACCAGATTGCTATAGCCCTAGAGGACCAGGAGAAAACTACATTTACATGCCCTTATGGCACCTTTGCTTTTAGAATGATGCCTTTTGGATTATGTAATGCTCCTGCTACCTTTCAAAGGTGTATGATGTCTATGTTTTCTGATTTGGTGGAGGAGGCTATGGAAATATTTATGGATGACTTCTCAGTTTATGGATCCAATTTTGAGAACTGTTTGGAAAATTTGGAAATAGTACTTCAAAAGGTGTCAAGACAAGAATTTAGCTTTAAATTAGGAAAAATGACATTTCATGGTAACAGAGGGTATTGTCTTGGGACACAAGATTTCTACAGCTGGATTGGAAGTAGACCAAGCAAAAGTTGCTATCATAAAAACTCTCATGCCACCTATAACATTCAAGGGGATAAGAAGTTTCCTAGGACATGCTGGTTTTTACAAAAGATTTATAAAAGACTTCTCAAAAATCTCCAGACCATTATGTAGACTGCTGGAAAAAGATGCAAAATTTAATTTTGATGAATCATGCATATTTGCATTTGATGAAATTAAATTCAGATTAGTTACAACACCCATCATGGTGATACCTTACTAGAACAGTGAATTTGAAATTATGTGTAATGCTAGTGATTTCAAGAATGGGAGTCAGACAGGCAAAGAACTAAAAAAAGTTATTCACAATATATGCTATGCCAGCAAAACCTTCAATGAGGCACAAGAGAACTATTCTACCACAGAGAAGGAGATGTTGGCAATGGTGTTTGCTTGTGAAAAATTCAGGCCTTACATATTAGGATCCCATGTTATAATACACACTGATCATTCTGCAATTAGATATCTGATGGCAAAGAAAGATGTCAAACCAAGACTGATCAAATGGGTATTATTACTATAAGAGTTTGATCTGGGGATTAAAGACAAGTAAGGTAGTGACAATGTAATAGTTGATCACTTGTCTAGATTGGAAAAGACTGTTGAAAAGGAAAAGGAAATTGAAATAGCATAAAATTTTCCTGATGAGCAGCTGTTTTTGTTATCAGTCCAAACACCCTAGTATGCTGATATTGTGAATTACTTAGCTTGTGGAGTTGTACCACCTGAGTTCAGCTACTAGCGAAGAAGAAAATTGGTAAACCGATGGGGCCAGATTTATATTTAGGATGACCCATTACTTTTTAGAAGAGGAGTAGATATGATCATAAGGGAGATGTGTTCCGTAAACATAACAAAGTGGTAGTATGGAGAAATGTCATGCATCACCATATGAAAGACACTTTGCAAGAGACAGAACAACCTAGATAATTCTCTAATCAGGTTTTTATTGGCCTACTCTATTCAAAGACTGTTTTGAATGGGTAAAACATTGTGATAATTGCCTAAAATGGGAAAATATAAGCAAAAAGAAATGTGAAATGCCCCAAAGACGGAATCTCGATGGTGCGATTTTTATGTATGGGGATAAACTTCATTGGCATTTCATCATCATTTGGAAATCTATACATTCTCCTAGCCAGGATTATGTATCTAAATGCGGTGGCCAAATAGCTTGTCCCATAAATGATGCCAGCACAGTGGTTGGGTTTATACAAATAAATATTTCTGAGCGCATTCGGGGAGCACCCATAATAATCATTAGTGATGAGGGAAACATTTGCAAACAAAGGTTTTGCAAACCGATGAATAGATATGGAATCAAACATATGATGGGATTGGCTTATCACCTCAATCAAATGGGCAAAGCCTGGAAATTTCCAATGTGGAGATAAAGAAAATTCGGAGAAAACTCGTGAATACAAGCAAAAAAAACTGGTCTATAAAACTAGATGATGCATTGTGGGATTATAAAACTGCTTACAAAACTCCTATTGGAATGTCCCCATACATAATAGTATTTGGGAAACCTTGTCATCTCCCTCTGGAACTAGAATACAAGGCTATGTAGGTTATCAAGAAATTGAATTGTGACTTCCAAGCTGCAAAAGAAGAAATATTACTCCACTGATGAAATTGAAGAGTTGAGGAATGAAGCTTATGATAATGCCATAATCTAAAAAGATAAGACAAAGAAGTGACATGTTCAAAGGATTTCGAGGAAGGAATTCAAAGCAGGGGAACAAGTCCTATTATATAATTCAAAGCTCAAACTATTTCCAAGAAAACTAAAGTCAAGATAGAGTAGTCCTTACACAGTAGTTGCAAGTACACCCTTTGGAGCAATAACACTGAAAACTGACTCTGGATGTGAATTTAAAGTGAATGGTCAAAGATTGAAGCATTACCTTGGAGGGAACCTAAATGAAGAGTGAACCAAATCTGAAAGGGAGGGAAGAATTTTATGTTGAATCGAAGATATTCTCATAAAGAAATGTCTAGCTAGAGACATTAAACTAAGCAGCTTCTTGGGAGGCAACCCAAACAAAATTTTAATTTTCATAGTTAATTTTGTTTTTTGTTTTTTTTTTTTTAAATTAGTGTGTTTGAAGTTTAGTTTCAATTTTATATGAAATTTTAAGTGTTGTTTTTGCTGACTTTTCAGGGACAGTGAAGCTAAATTAGAAATGGATGTTATTAGAAAGCATACTTTCTCAAACTGAAATATGCAAAAAATTGCTACAAGGGAGAGTATTTCTATTTCCCTCACTTTGTCTTTAATGATAATGCATAATTGAAGTTTTGGGGAATGTGATTTTATTTAGAGCATAAAATGAATAGTAGCTTTATTGTTCTCATTTTTGTTAAGGTATTCTGAATATCATTTTGTGAATTATATTGAGTGAAGATAATGAAATGTGATTTTTTATACTTGAATTGAGGTTCTTAGATGATTAGACGTGTTTTCACAAGTATGTTATAATTGGTATGAGTGAATACACTTTGCTTTGAAGGTGGCTTGATTTAAAAATGTAAATTGTGCAATTATGGGAAAATTTTTGTTCAATGTCATTGCTAAGACCATAAGTTGTGAATATTCAAATTTATGAAACCATTATTAGAAGACTATAAATTAATCCCCGACAATGGCGCCAAAAACTTGATAAGACCCCTTAACCGATATATATATATATATATATATATATAAGTATATATATATATATATATATATATATATATATACAAATTTATGGTACTACTACCAAAAGGATTATAAACTAGGGGATTGACTAAAATCCCCTACACTGCGCCAAAAACTTGTCGACTCAAATTGTATATTCAGCCGACACTATTACCAAAGGAATATTATCTAATCCCCTAAGAATGGCTCCAAAAACTTGTTAAACCAAATATAACTCTCAGATGCTCATAAGAAGAATAATTTGTCGCTAAACTCACTAAAGATTTAGTTTGGTCTTAAAAACTGAAAGTGCACAGGTCGTACAAATAATAAAGTGGACCTATAAGTCCGAATATCGTTCCCATAGAGAATGAAAAGAATTTAAACTTCAACTACCCAAACTACTCAAGTTCTACACTATTTGAACGTCCAGTTTAGAGAAAATTTAGTAACCTAATAAGAATTTTAATAACTGAAATCCTACATTTAAAATAAAGGGAAAAAAAATTTAAATCCTAATTATAAATCCACAGATCGAACTGCATTATTGTCGAAATAGACACCGATTTCACCGCCGGAAATTATCAATTCCTGCAACATAATCTAATTCTATTTTCTCTTGAGTTGGAATCTGAATTTGTCAAGAGGTAAGGTAGTATAGTTTGGATTCCCCCTCTAACCATACTTTTCATTGAGTAGAGATTCATGTTCATTTCTGAATCATGATTCTAATCAATTACTTGTAATTATAATATCTCTATAAGATCTGGGTATTTTTCTTTTCCAATACTTCATACCCATTTCTTATGACTACAGATTTCTTGCTTCCCAAGACAGGGCAATTGCTAGATTTCTACAAAATGAATGATGTCTCATCTTAAGATCTTAAAGACTTTTCCCTTTCCTTGATTAGATCTCAGCTAATGCGGGAACAAGATCATTCCTCTAGACCAAGGAGAGATCTCTAATTGATTAAATTAATATATCACTCAACCCTTCTCAAACCATAAGCAAATTGAGAATTTATCTAAGTAACCTTTCAGAGCTCATTAGTTCTTCAATATTAGTCTAGCATACTCCCAAGTGACTAATCTATGCTCTCAAGAATCTCCATCTCTGTATCACTCAGAGGGCTTCCTGAAAATCAAAGCTACACAATAGTCATTTCATGGGTATTAACTACTAAGATTGGGAACAATTAATTTCACAACATCACCATCCAAATAAATTAAAAACCCTCAACTCAGGAAATTTTCTTCTTATTGTGCAGAAAAGACTATAACTAACATCAGATCTTTCCTAGCAGAAGTTGTGTTCTCGAAAACTAGATTAAAGTATACATTGAAATATTGATCAGGAAAATTCTACTGTAACTACAATCAACTGAAGAAATGAGTTTCATTTTTTGTCTGGAGTTCATTGAATTCAAACAATAATCGTAAAATGCACCCCCGCACTTAAATTAACTTCAAAACTTCTTTAACACTTATCAAGCTGCATCCAAAACAAATTAAGGCCATACTTCCCTAAATCTAATCTACGAAGAAAGGAAAAATAAGAAAAATAAAAGAAAAATATATAATACAAAAGAGTCCTCGCCTCCCCCGCGCATACTGTATTCATCCAATGTCGGCTGACCGTGACGCGCTTCCACGGGGCCGCTTTATTTACAGTTTCAAAGCTTGGGCCCTTAAAATTGAGGCTATGTGGTGAATCCCTAAAAATTTATGGCCTAGATGAAATTTCTCTCGTCGCGACCTAGAAGCTTAAGGCCGCTGACAGAGTTTCGTGTCTTTTGCTGGTGCGTCTCATCGCATGTATGTGTTGGTGACCAAATGATGTTTATACAAATTTCGCTAATTACTACCAAAGGAGTAAATCTCAGGAATCCTTAAAGGCAACGCTGACCAAAACTTGTTGACCAATTTACAGTATATTCAAATTATTAGTACTATTACTTTGTGGAAGACTAAAATTACTCCCCGACAATGGCTCCAAAAACTTGTTGGACCTAAAGTTTTTTATACAAATTTCTGCCACTACTACCAAATGACTATTTTTCTAATCCTGCAATCCATTACCCAAAACTTGTTGGCGACCAAATAATATTGTGCATATTCAAATTACTAGTACCATTACTAGAAGACTAAAAAGTAATCCCAGGTAAAGGCACCAAAAACTTGTTATAGACCAAAAGATGCATTGAATTCTCTTAAGAAGAATAATTTTGTCACTAAACTCAATTGAAAAGTTACTTTAGTCTTAAAAACTGTAAGTGCATAGGTGCTACAAGTAATAAAGTGGACCTATAAGTCCGGATATCATTCTCATAGAAATTGAAAGGAATTTAAACTTCAACTACCCCAACTACTCAAGTTCTACACTATTTGAAAGTCTAGTTTAGATGAAAAGTTAGTAACCTAATAGGAATTTTAAAAACAAAACATAATCTGACAGTTAATATAAAAGAAAAGGTTAAATCCTAAATACTGGACTGAACTAGATCATTGCTGGAAGTAAACACTGGGATTTCACTACTGTGAAATTGTCAATTCCTGCATCCTAATCTCATTCTATTTTTCCCAGAGTTAGAATCTGAATTTGTCAAGAGGCAAGATAGTATAGTTTGGATTCTTCCTCTAACAATACTTTTCATTGAATAGAGGTTCATGTTCATTCCTGAAACATGATTCTAGTCCATTACTTGTATAAGATCTGGGTATTTTTCTTTTCCATTACTTCATACCAATATCTTATGACTACAGATTTCTTGCTTCCCAAGACAAGACAACTGCAATATCTCTACAACAAGAATGATGTCTCATCCTTAAGATCTAAAAGAGTTCTCTCTTTCCTTGACTATATCTCATGCTAACACGGAATCAAGATCATTCTTCCTGACCAAGGAGAGATCTCTAATTGATTAAACTGATATATCACTCAACCCATTCTCAAACCATGAGCAAATTGAGGATTTATCTAAGTAACCTTTCAGAGCTCATTAGTTCATCAAAATTAGTTTAACATACCCCCAAGTAACGGGTCTCAGCTCTCATGAATTTCATTCCCTAGTGTCATCGAGGGCCTCCTAGAAACGAGCTGCAAACAATAGTCATTTCATGGGTAGTGTTTACTAAAATTCTGAAACAATTAATATCAAGAACAACACCATTCAAATAAACTCAAAATTTAACTTAGGAAATTTTCTTCTCATTTTACAAAAAAGACCATAACTAACATCATATCTTTCCCATTGGAAGTTGAGCTCTCGAAAACTGGATTATAGCATATATTGAAATACTGATCAAGAAAATTCCACTGTACGTGGTATCAACTGAAGAAATGATTTCCAGTGTTTGTCTGGAGGTCATTGCATCCAAGCAGTAATCGTAAATGAATTTCAACCAAACTTCGAACAAATCAAGCTTCAGATCCAAGAACAAACAAAATATCACGCCTACACTAATTCATGAAAAAACAAAAAATAAGAAAAAAGAAAATATAATACAAGAGTCCTCAGCCTCCCTCTGTGTACTCCGGTTCCCCGTCATTGTCGGGATCGACCGCCCGCTTCTCCGCAATTGTTTATATTTACAAAGCCTTCAAAGTTTGGGCCCTAACTTCAATGCTTCTTTTATGAACTCCTAAATTTGTGGCCTTAGGGTACCTCGCCGCGACCGAAAAGTCGCGGTCGCGCACAGAGTTTTGAATTTGCCGGTGTGTTTCTATCGCAGCGCAATCGCCCCCAAGCACTAGAAGATCTTGTGCTCATTCTGCTTTGAGCTACTATAACATATTTTTGTTGCAACATTCTTCTACCGTAAGAGGATAACCTGCCGTGACAGAAGCCTTTGTCGCGACAATATTCTCTGTCTATTCCTAAACATGTATGTTGCAACATTATACCGATGTCGCAACACGCTTCAGCAGCTCTCGTAAGTTGGTGTCACGACCAAAGTTTTCATGTTGCGATAGTGATGTTGAGCTGCTTCTTCAAATTGGTGTCGTGACCCAGCTTTTCTTGTTGTGGCTTCATTTTTTATGTTGCGACCTAGACTTTTGTGTTGGGGATGTTTTACATGTCGCAACCTCAATATGTTATGTCGCGACAACACTTTTCTGCATGCAACATAATTTCCTGTCGCGACTTAGTTTTTATGGTCGCGACATAACTTGTCTATCTTTAGCTCCGTTTTCTTTGCTGACATCACACCATTTTCCTCCCGCTCACAAGACTTTTCTATGTCCAAATGACTTAGTCGTCATGACCAGCTTTGTTATGTCGCGATACGGACTTCTTTCAGATTTGTGTTGAAACTCGTCGCGAATTTTGGAAGTTGTGTCACGACCAAGCTTTCCTCGCTTAGCTTGTTCGTGTCGGGATCCGAAGACCTGCTAAGGCAACCAAACACCTTTAAGCTTCTGAAGTATGCCCAACATTGACCTCCTCGCTGCAACCAGGTCGGCCTTCATCCATTGTTAACCCTCGTCGCTACCTAGTTTTCTTTGTCGGTACCTAAACTTCTTTCTTCAAAGATCTTTTTCTGCCTCAAATAAACTTTTCCATGTTAGAATCTGTCGACAGAAGATGGTTTTGTTGCAACAGATATTCTGCCTTCAATTCAACATTATGTCGCAACACAAACTATTTCGTTCCCATCTAACTAGCATATGTTTTTCCCATTCTCTGTCGCGACCTGCTGTCTTCTGTCACGACCTAACTCAATTGTCAACAATCAGGAAATGTTGTTGCGACACAGGAAATGTTGTTGTGACATGGTTTCTTTGGTAATTGCTTGGAAGTTTGTCGCGACACACAAATTTTTCGCCGCTGCATGGACTGCACTGTCGCTTTTCTCTCTTTCTTCAAGTAGAAATATCTCCGCTTTTGAATTAATACCCGCAAAACACAAAGTTTGTAAATACTTAATTTGGCACAAAACAACCCGAAAAATATTGAAAAACAAGCTTTAAAAATGGATTAAAAAATATGGCGGCTTAAGACTCATCGCGATGTCGCCCGTCGCGACTTGAAGATTCAGGTTCTTCGCTTTCAGCTGCAGCAAACAACCGTATTTTGTTACGATAGTCTTCTTTCTTTTTAGCGATATACTGCTATGGCAAAGTTTCCTTTGTCGCGATAATATTTTCTGCATTCCTCAAAACGCCATGTCGCAACATCGATAATCATGTTCAACACGTCGTGCGCTTGCAAGTTGCGTCGCGACCAAGTTTTCATGTCGCTGAATAAAGATTCTCTTTATTCGTGCTATGCTTCCGCAACACCGCTCTTATATTATCTCGCATTTCGCCGCACCCGTAAAGTCTATCGTGATAGAGGCTTGCTGCCACCGAAGCTTAACTTCATGCTGCAACTTTTGTTCGATGTTGCGACATGACTGCGTTGTCAATATTTGCTGTTTAATTCATTGTCATGTCGCGACAAGACTCTTTTGTGTTCAAATTTTACTCATTCCCGTCGGTGACCTAGTTTGTTATGTCGCGGACGTAACTTCTTTCCATTATGCTGAAACCTTTGTCGCGACCTCGTTTTCTTCTCGTTTCCTGCTTTATTTCAAGAGTTGCGACATTAAGATCCATGTTATGACATAGATTTATCTCCTTCACTTTAAAGTATGTTGTAACGCGTTCCTTTGTTGCGACCAAAGGCCACCAAGTAAGCTGCCACTGGGGCCAAGGACATAAATTTTTCTTCTTGTTGCGACCGAACTAACTTCTCTTCTCTTTTCGTTGCTCTCTTCATCTCTAACTAGCTCCTCCATGTTGCAGAGCGTTGTCGCGACAAAGTAGATTTTATATCATGAAGCATAGATTCTCTGCCTTTCTCAGCTTTCATTATGTCTCAACATAACTGATCTTTGTCTCAGTTGGCTTTTTCCCATATGTTGTCTTTTGTTGCGACATAGCTCATCTGCCAATTTTTAGATCTGCGGTTAAGTGACACACATAAAATATTGTTATGCATACGCCTTCTAGCCATTTGCTTAGACGCTTGTCACGACACACCAAACTCCGTCAGCACGTAGACTAATGTACTATTGTTTTTCTTCTTTCTCAGTTTGAAATCTCTCATTTTTTACCAACTTCTGCAAACACACACAAAGTTTGTAAATATTCCATAATTTGACATTAAAAATGTACTTTGAAAATACTAAACAAGCCAGAAAATTGATTAAAATAAATGAGTTTAAGACTTACCGCTTGCGACATGTTTTCTCTCGTGGACATTATCGCTAAACTCGCCGTGACATTGTTTCTTTATATCACGACAAGGACTGAATCAGCCTTTTGAAAGTCGTAGGAAAGTCTATCGCGACACAATTTAACTAGGTCGCAACAGAATTATAAATAACTTATGTTTCTGGAAGAGAAAAACATTATTGCGACAATATTTTTGTATGTCACTTATTATAGGCTTCATTTCTTGAGCATCACCAGATTGTGACATACTTCTTGTCAGCGACATAATCGATTTTAGATTCAAATATTGCAAGGAAAGTTTCTATCGCGACAATATTTCTCATTGTTGCAACATAAGTAAACTTGAACATCACATTTGATGTCGCGACATAAAATTAAAAAGGGATTGAACCCTAGGCTAGTTCTTATTGCGACATTTAATGAAAGTACAACCAATGGTGAGCATATAAATAGATCATGTTTGAAACCTGAAAAGCCACTTGCCTCATTAAAGCATCAAACTACTCACTCTCTTCTACCCCAAATCTCTTCCCCTCCTTGTGAAAAAACCCTATAACCCAAGAGCCCTATTCTGATAATGTCTGAGCCGACGAACCTGGTTCCAAACCTAAACGAAATCATGGAAGAATATACAGAGAGGGAGGAAGAAACAGTTTAAGCGACTTAAGCAAAATGGTGCGAAGAGAGAGCTTATAAAGAGCGTGAGCTCTGAAAGGCCAAAAGAAGAATCAGAAAAAGGAAGAGGGGGGCCAAGAAGCAGGGCGTAAAAGCAAGAGAAAAGCAAGCGACCGGGTCTCAAAGCCGACTTACGTCATTCGAGTGGATAAATTACAAAGATAAAAGACTTCATGGGGAGAGAGGTTTCAACAAGTGGATTTCTCCCTTCCAAGAAGTCATTGAAAGCAAAGGGTGGCACCTATTCTGCGAGTACAAGGCTCCAGGATTCGTGGTCGTGGTAAAAGAGTTATATGCTACACGCGGGAATAAAGGATAAGATAGTACGCAAGGCAATGGATTTCTTCAAAGATGCAGCGTATAATAAACATATAAATTCATGAGAGGAAGAATGGGTCGAAGTTCAAGAAACTGGTGAAGGAACCCGACTTCCAGAAGATTATAGACTTGCTGACTGATGGCAAGGGAAAGTGGAATGCCACTAGGAAAAACCCACACCAGTCCATCGCCAGAGGAACATTGACTAAACAAGCAAAGGTGTGGTTATATTTCTTAAGTTCAGTCATTTTACCTTCCAAGCACTTGTACACAATCAAGGAAAAGGAAGCAGGGTTGTTGTATGCCATCCTAAAGGGGCCATCCGTTGGAAAATTATAGAAAACTTCTAATTCCTAGTTATTACAGTATGAGGCTACAGTGGGACTCCGATTCCACACTCCAAGACTTATTATTGTGCCTGTATCCTAGGTGGTGTGGAAGGAGACTAGGAGGAAGAAGAAAATTTCCCCAGGACCTCACCCCTAACACTGACAAGAATCACTAAGGGACCTAAAAACAAAGTAGAAAGAGCAAATTTAAGTCATGAGGAAGAAGAAGAGAATATAGAAATCAATCAAATGTAGATTGAAACTATAGCCTAAGAGCAAGAATAGGGATTGAATAGTGCAAGCCCAATTTTGACAATGTCCCCAGAGGTGAGACAAGTCCATCATGAGTAAGTTGGAAGCTTAGAACCTCAAGGTAACCATATTGAACTAATGGAAATGTTAAGGGCAATGAGGCAAGAAATGCAGGAGAGGGACAGCTAGATAAAAATCTAACTTCAGCTCAGGGATGAATATATGGATGTAGAGATCAGAAGAAGGGATCAGAATCTAGAGGAGGCATTGAAACAAAGAGATGAAGAATGGATATACACTGGGAAAAAAGGGATACATAATGGAGAATGCGATAAGGGAGAGAGAAGTAGCTCGAATCGGAACAAAAGAAAACATGAAGCGGTGTTTGTTAAAATGTCGGGGATAGAGACAAAGCCTTAAAGGCATGCCTGGAATCAAGGGACAAGAATTGGTTGAATAATCTTGCACATTGCAAAGAAAGCTTTCGATTAATGACTTATGAGCAAGTGAACAACAGGACAATCCTGGAGTCATAAGCTAAAAGTCGGTGAGAACTGACAAAAAGCAATGCGAAGATTTTAAATTGGGCTATGAAGACAATCTCAAGCAAGAAGAAAGTACCATTACCACAAGTCAGAATCTCAGACTATATGCCTTACACAATATTCCCTCAGGATGTAACAAACCCATCAATACCCTTCTCTAACCCGAATCCAAAGGAAGAAATATCTTCTGAACCTTGTAAAGCATCAGTTCAAAATAAAACCCCTAGTGTAACAGGAAAGAAAGAACTAACCCTAGTAGAGGAAGTTCAAGAATAATTAAGAATGGAAGCAGCCAAGGAAAAGGCCTCAAAAAAAAAAATAAACATTGTCTATTTTTCCTCTTTGTAACCATATCCTTATCCTTGAAAATTTTAATGAATTGAAAATTTGTTTGCAAGAATTGATGTTCACTCTCATTTTGCATTTCTTGTGTGTCTTATTTGTATTTTCTTTCTTTTATTTTAAATAATTGAAATTTGATGACTTTCAGTGAACGGTTTTGTTAAATTATGGAGAAACCGGATTTCTTGGGTTAAAACACTTGATTGTTGTGCAGTGTTTGGTAGAATTGAATAGACTGTGGAATTGAAATGTTGTTGTGTTAACTTCATTCGAATTGAATGGTTAATTTGAATGAGCAGTTAACTTATAAAAATAGCATAGCAACATATCCAAGAACCAAACAAGAATTAGATAGATGAATTGGGGTAGGAATAAATGAAAGGTAAAGTTGTAATGATATTAATGAATGTGTTGAACTTTAAGAATAAGGAAGATTGTAACAAATTGATGGAACAAATAATACTTGTAATTCTGTTTTGTAAATAGTTTAGTTACTAATCTTGATATGAAAATACCCTTTCGCAATATTCTGAAATAGATTGTGCTAAGGTTAGAGACATCTTTTGGGATCTATCACAGTTAAATCTCTAAATGTTCTAGAACTTGTTAGATTATTAGTCAAGGCGAAATCCAAAGCAATACCACTAACAGGAAATGATATAGGTCATTCTTGGAAGATTGAGCCTTTCATAGTCTACCCTATTAATATGCATAAGCATACACCTTAGTACCTTATTTGAGCCACTAACCCTTTTCATCATCAAGCAGCAAATGAAAAGCCTAGTTCCTCCCTTGAATAAATCCTACAATAAAGAACCCTCGACGGCTCGTATTACATGACAAATACAACAATAATATAAGAAAAGTTTTAGGGAATATTATTTCAAATTGTAAAAAAAAGGATAAGAAGGGTTGAGACATGAAAATTAATTGTGATGAGGAAAGATGAAAAGATGAAGAAAGGAAGTTGTGAAAAGAAAAGTATTGAGGTGGAATAAGTTTGGTCTTATAGCCTTCCTCCCTTGAACAATTAAGTTCTTAGGGGTGTTTCAACACCTAGTACCCTAATGCCAACTGGCATAGGAGTTACTAACCCAAAGTTCGTTAAGGGTGGTAGAAAGCTTAAAAAGACAAAACATTGCGCTATTCCTAAGACTTTAATGGAAGATGAAAAGTGAAAAAGCTTTAAGGATATGGAATAAAGTTTACAGTCTGATTGTGGTCAAGAAAAATACCACAACAGAAAGTATGAAGAAAATAAAATGGGAGGTTAGAGAGTTTACATAAATGGAAAAAGTCAAGAATGCATATGAAGGCAAGTATGTCAAGTTGTAGTGAAATCTGGGTAAAAATTGAGCCCAAACTCCGTTATTCACCCAATACTTCCAGTTTTCTCACTTTATAAGCCTAAAAGACCTAATTGATTCTGAAGGTTGTATAAGCTTACATTAATGGAGATTAATATAACAAACAAGCATATGTGACTTTAAAGAATAAAGGAGAAGTTTGATATCTGAGTAATATCCCAAAAGATTAACTAATCTACTAAGGAAAAAGAGAGAAGACCATCACATACTCTACACAAATCAAAGGCGAAGTAATTAAATTGTTTACACAATAGAAATTATTTGGCTATTTAGTGAACTTAATTAAAAATCTTCCTGATTCTAGATTGGAAACATATTTAGAAATAACTTTACAACTAACCTATGATCCTGCCAAATTGTGCATTCTACCAGAAAAATGTCCTTAAGAATTAAAGCCAAATTGTTTGAGGACAAATAAAATTTTCTTTTCTTTACATGGGGACAAGCAAAACTTTAAGTTTTGGGGAATTTAATGAGTCCTAAACTCATCTATTTTTAATCCATTTTTCTAGCATCATTCTAGAAGTTTATGATTCATTTTAAGGCCGAATTATGAAATATTCACCAACTTTTTGTTTTGCTGGTCTTATATGAAAAATAGAGAATTCCAGTAAGAAAAGCAGAAAAATTGGCCAGGGCAGCCAAACTATGTTGCGACATAGCATCAGAATGTCATAATAGGATTCTAATATAACCAGCAGAAGTATGTTGCAATAAGGATCAAGCTAAGCGCAAGCTCGCAATGAAGACTATCGCTACACAATTTGAGATAGACTGACCAATTTCTGTCATGACAATGGATTTTTATTTCGCGACATAACTGGAGAAGTTCATGAAGAAGAATGTCGCAATATTCCAAACTATGTTGCGGCATTAATCGAGCAAATGGCGCGGAATCACATGTCGTGATACCAAATCTTTTGTCACAACGGAAAGAAATGAAGATATTAGATGAATTATGTCGTGACAAAAGACAACTCTGTCACAATAGAAAATAGCATAACAATGAGACAAAGCATGACAAAGTTGTCGCGACAGAGAATTTCTATGTTGCGACAGACAATCCAGCGTATGTCAAGACCAAGGAAAATTTTATGTCGCAATAGAAGAAAACTATGTCGCAACAAAAGAAAACTATGTCGCGACAAAAGAAAACTATGTCGCGACGCAGCATTCAAAACCAGGAATGGGAGACAAGAAGGCTTTGTCGCGACGGAGAAGTTTTATGTCACGACAAACACAACATGAGGCAGAGATGAATTTTTTCGTGACAAAGACAAATATTGTCGCGACATAAGTTGGGAAAATTACAAAAAGAATGTTGCGGCAGAATAAAGAACTGAAGGCAAAAATCTCTGTTACGACAAAGGAAGATTATGTCGCGACAATAAAAATTGCTGAGTAAGAGATTTCTATCGCGACAGATAAGTTTTCTGCAACGACAGAAAATGGAAGATAAGTGAGATGAGCCAAGGCAAGTTGGTCGCGATAAGGGATTCAATGTTGCAACAAAAAGTTCAGCTAGCGACAAGAAGTAAAGAAGACTCCGTCGCGGCATGGAAAGAGTCTGTCGTGACACAAAGTTCAGTCTGGGCAATACAAGGCAATACAACACTGTCGCGACAAAGAAAAAGTATGTCGTGAGAACAAATCCATGCTACTAGGAGAAACTCTGTCGCGACAAAGAAAAATTCTATCGTGACAGAAATTGATAATAACAAAAAAAAAAGAATGTCGCAACATAGTAGAGACTGTTGTAACAAAGTTGAAGAGTTGAAGGAGGAAATTTATGTCGCGGCATAAAATAGACAACATCAACAGAACTATGTCGCAACAAAGTAAAATTATGTCGCTACGGATTCAAAGAAGATAGCATGGAAATATACCGCGACAGGAAACTGCAGGCCACGACAAGAGCTGAAGGCCACGACAAGAGCTGAGCGATAAAGATAAGAACCATGTAGCGACAAAACCTTATTTTTAGCAACAATATTACCATTTTGGGCCATAAATTTTGGGATCGTCAAATTGTGCCTTGAAGTCCGGCCCATCATTGAAAATCTATAAATAGACGTATCTAGGGCACTATGAAGAGCTTCCGCAAATCCAAGACTTCTAGGTAGCTGAAAACTCTTTATATATTATTTTTCTTTTATTTTTATCTTTTATTCCTTTTAGTAGATCTTGTTTTAGCATAGTTTTTAGTTAGTTTAATAGTTTAATTTCTAGAGTTGAGTAATGAACTTATGTGCAGCTTCGAGTTGGAATTTATTGTAAAATTTCACTTTCACTACTATTCAGTTTTAAATGGATTTTTGGAAAATTCTGGAGTTCATTTATTTCAGTGCGTTTACAATTTCAGTGAATTTTCCTTATCAATTAGTCACTGATATGTGTGAACTAGTTTTGAAATATTGAGCTCCCTTTAGAAATTGGCTAATGGTAATTGTTATTTTTCTGCACAAAGTGGAAGAACGCCTTTAGTTAGAAATCTTGAATTTATTTGATTGATATTATTCTTGAATTTAACTATTCAAAGTACTAGTATCGTGTACCCAAAAACAAAGGACTGTATCTTGCACTAATTTCCAGGAAGCCCTTTGCGTGACACAGAGATGGAGAATCCTAAGGGTACGGAGCAATTCCTTGTAGGCATGGTAGACTAATACTTCGGAACTAATGAACTCAAAGACATCGTATGATCACTTACTTATCAGGTGAGGTTGTTGGAGGAAATATCGCCACTTCGTAGCCCTCTTTCTCACATGAAATGATTATGATCCCGTGTTAGCATAGATCTAATCAAGGATATGGATAATTTCATTAGCATTGAAGGATGAGGTTCCAGTTAAATTGGAGAAGGCTTGCAATATCCTATCTATAGGGGCAAGAATTCTTCAGTCCTAAGATTTTGGTGTGAAATACTGAAAAGGAAAAATACCTACATCTTAGAAAGAGGATTATATCTTACAAGTAACTGATTAGATCCATAAGTCAGAAACGAACATGAATCTCTAATTAGTGAAAGGTATGGTTATGGGAGAAATCCAAACTATACCACAATGCATCTTTTACAAGTTCAGCTTTCCAACTAATGGCTTAGCTATGACTCAAAATGATGTAAAAATTGACAATCATTCATCAATCTATTTCCCAGTGTTGTCTCACTCAATGAACTCTCAAATCCACTTTTATTAATCCATCTTTGTTTTGCATTTTTTGTTGTTATTTGGAGATAATTTATTCATATTCTTCTAGAAAAGCATTTGATTGTTGTGATTCTAAAAAAACAGTTATTTTCTAGATTCATATTATTCTCTAGTTTTAATGTCCTAGGATGTCACATGATTCAGAAATGCAAAATATCAGTAATTTAAAGTTATGTTTACAAAAAAAAAAAAAAAAAAAAAAAAAAAAAAAATCTATAAAAACTAATAATGAATTTTCAATGCCATATGAAGTGTAACATAGCTTCTTAAATACAAAACAATTCCACCTCCATACCATCCCTAAAAATTAAAATCACAAGAACACAAAGAGTATGGAAAAAGTATTGATTCTAAACTATGTGGACACCTTTTTCAACTTTAGCTTAATAGTCCAACCAAGAACATATATAACTGAATTGTTAGGACGGTCCCAAGAACATTCCACACTTTTCATAGTAATTTTTGCGACGCCATAAAATCCGGGGGTCCGTTGATTTAACCATCAACTTGCAAAATCCCATTGGATATCGTGTAACTCGATACCACATCATATGTCCCATTCACCGGGATCCATCAATTCACATAACAGGATAGAGCCCCCTTTGTGCTAGGAGCTCTTCCAAACAACCATTCTGCACAAAATACAGTAGAACAGGAAAAACAACACTTGACAGTTGTGCTGGGTTCGCCTAGGCGAAGCACACCTTCACCTAGGCAAACTGCTTCACCTAGGCAAGGTAGAACCTCACCTACAGGACTACCCTCGGGTTCACCTCGGCGAACTCACCTTCGCCTAGGCGAGGCAAAGCCTACATTTTCAGGTCAATCTTATACAAAATTTCCTTTTTTTGAGTTTAATTACACTCCTTTACATAGTGTCACATAAGGAGTTCAATTTCTCACTATAAACACATTTATACATGTCAAAATGAATTTACTCAAACATTTTACAAATGATCACAAAGCCACAAATC